>KN510664.1:3079-24107 GCA_000787155.1 Scartelaos histophorus
CCTGCTGATGTGTATCATGTGCTTTTCTCACCGTCTCCCCTCTCCCTCGCCTACACTGGGTGGCATGCACCTGTTGTGAGCTCTCGTCTCCAGCGCTTGCGTTTGGGGGAGGTAAATACTCTAGCAGCCACTTCTCTGCCTCCTTGGGGAAAAATGTACATAGATTATGGCTACACTAATCCCACTGCCACAAAAACTGCATTTAGCTTCATATGGCATTTGGCTAAGGGTTTTAACAGATATACTCCTCCAGCCCCGCACACACAAACAGTTATTTCCTTCCATAAGCGTACAAGGACACTAGCGCAATTAACCTTTAGCTGATTCAGTCCGTACACTGTTTGATTGAATGGGGCTGAAGTGTTCCCTAAGCCATAACCACAACCTTGTGAAAGAGTGATTGAGAGAGACAGAGAGAGAGAGAGAAGAATACTGACTGTTGCACTTAGAGTTATGAGAAAACAGGGGATTTTAGAGAAAATATTTCATTTATATCTGTCTGTCCCAATCCACTGCTAAGACTGTTATTCCCACGGGCCCACTGGGTTGTTTTGGTGTAATTTAGTGCTCTCATAGTTCATTCTGTATTGAGAATGACTTGAGTCTTTAAAGACGGTATGTCATGCTTTTTCTGGTATTTTGTATTAAACTACAACAAGTACATCACCACACCATTTTACAGTGTGTTTATTGTAAATGGCAATATTGATCTAAAATTGCTTAACAGAAACAGATCCAGTGACTTTCTGTTGAAAACTGTAGAACTTCAACAAAATTAATAGTAGTACAGAAGACTGTGACAGTAATAGTGGCAGAGGCTACACACACTGTCTGCGATCTTTGCTTTGTACAAACAGAAACTGTAAACAGACATGTGTTAGTTTCTATGTAATTACATTGTATTTAGCTCCTCCCTGCAGCAGATATAAGACATTCTGACCAGAACTGAAGAAGCAGCTTGGATGAGCTGCGAAACGTATTCGAGCAAATAACTTTTGTCCAGTTGACAAATTTATTTTCCTTTTGCCATTGCTTTGTAAAGTTCCACAGGCTGGCATTACATGTATCTACAGAACAATAGCATTTTCTGACAAACAAATAACTGTAACTGTAACTGTACATTAAAGAACTTGAATTTGCATTGTGAGCAGACTGCCACCTCTTCACAGAACTGATGTGTAACTGGCTTCTGATGTTAGCTTGTCTCTATGGAGATGGTGACTTGTCTCTATGGAGATGTGCCATGTTGAACATACCAGGCAAAGCAATAACATCTCCTTGGTGATGAACAGATAGCAGACTATCCACCAGAAAAGTTACATAGTGCATCTTTAACAGAACAAAACTACTTTTTTGCAGTTGTTATCAAGGTCTAAACTATCTTTTTAATGCTATTTATTATTCTTTTACAAAACATTTCGTGTTTTTCTTAGTTCAGTTATTTGTCAGTTAATGTATTTTGCATCTGTTGCATGATGTGTATATATGTAAGCCTGTCGTCTGCAACTGTTGGATCCCTGCAGTGGAGTAATGTTATAACGGTGCTAGCTTAGATTCATGCGGCGTGCTGTTGTGCGCCACTAACTCACACTGCTCTATTAATTAGCTGTTTGATGCTGTTAATTGGGCTCCCACTGCTGCACTAATTGATAACGCCATTGCCATTGACAACACAAAACACAAACACAGAGAAGTGTCTTATTGAGGAAAAAAATATTCAAGCTGCCTGGAGAACAAGTGGGTCCGTTAAAAAGCAGAGGAAGTGGTGAAAAGAGACAAAAACAGGCAAGATGTCGCGTGAATGAGGGTTGTGATATTAGTTTTTCCACATTATAAAATGAAACATATTCTACATATTGATTACTATTTGAGCATTCGTGACCGCTAACTTATTCGCAATAACAACTGTTTGTGTTTAGGTTTTCCATTGGATGAAAATGTAAATGCAATCTCATGTGTCAACACAGTGTAATAGCAATATCATCTTTCTATTGCGCTGTGATCTGCATAGCTCCAGCGCGCTCACACCGCTAATGGCACTGTTCAGCTATTCATTGAAACGTCTCTTATCATATACAGCATGTGTTTTTACCTGTCACTGTCTCACGGTCCCTGATGTCTACACATGAATGCCAAATCATTCTAAACAATGACATTTGAAAACTCAATTCAGTCTCAGAACAGGGCTTTCTGCATCTGTGCTGATTAATATTTTACTCAGATGGGCTTCTTATGTGCGAAGGAAATTGTGTTCTTGTAACTTTTGGAGTGAATGAGAAAACATTTTGCTACACAGAGAAAAGTTGTAAGTGAAGGGATTTCCTGAGTGTTCAAAAGTGTGATTAAGAGTGAAAATAAAACAGACATTGGAACACTAGGAAATGCACAGAAGAATAAATTTTAAAATGCAAAATATTGGAAATGAATAGTGTAATCGGAGGTGTAATCAACTCTTTGTTGTGATGACATAGGCTTCCATTGAGCAGGAAGTTAAATGATGATTTGTTTCTTTTATTAAGTCATTTTAGATCAATAGTGTCATTTAAGATGTCCAAATTATAACATAATGATTCACGGGTGACATCATATATTACATATATGATTGTTAGAACTAAATAGCAGACAAAAGCACAGTATGTCTTCTTTAATGTTTCGTATACTACTACAGAATAGAGCAGAGCATTATTTTTTTTTATATTTTTGTTCTATTATGCCAATAAAAAATAAAAATAAAATAGATATAGTCATGAACAGATACCTTTGACCCATTATATACAAAACATTCAAACCTCCAATCAAACGTTATTATATGCTCTTAATTTTTATTTTTTTTGCATATGCATTGGCGTGCATTACTAGGATTATAGAATTCAAAAAGGAACACTCAATAAACAAGTGCACATTTCCACAGTTACCTAAGAATTAGTTGAGGATTAGTTGAGCCCAAACCACGTACCCCAACTACTATAGACCACAGTAGTCGACTATATTACAGTCTATAGTGGCCACACTATTGACTCAGACACAGTGCTTGTTGCCTTGTGCACACACAACACTTAGCTGTGCACACTCTTTACTTAGGCTTTTCATGTATTTTCTAAAGAAAGCTTCTCTCACTCCAAAGATGGCACAGTATATGACCTTTCGACTCTCTTGCTGTTATATGTGCTTCCATTAAAGGCAATTACAGCTCAAGACTACAGTACCAGCGCTAACACACTCCAACGTTTTATTACTTTTGGTCAAAGAGATAGCTTGCTCATGTCAAGTATGCATTGTACACTCCGGAAAACAAGTTGCAAGTTGATACTCCAGACAGTGATAATGTAATTTTTATACCTATATTACAAATATGAGGCTTTATTCCACTATATATTCCACACACATTTGTTAAACAATATTGCTCCTGGGAGACTCATAAACCTGCCATGACCTGACAAAATGGCATTTGACAACATGAAAGACAACTTCCTGTATTTGGGTCCGGTGACCAATAGAGTCTCTTGTTCGGACATCAAAAGCAGCTCAATAGGAAACGTCCCAGCTGAGACAATAACAACCACGGTAGCTTTGAATTATTTCGGAGAGTCCACAGTACAAACAACGCACGCAAACGAATGTAGTCTGGCCAAAAGGTACGGCAGCTTGCACGGATGGACACAGGGCTGTTCTTATCTCAGCAAAGCTAAACTTCCTGCATAAGGACGCATGATGTTTCCTATGTCATGCAACATCAAATGACGAAACCGTTTTTAAACTTGGTGTGTAAAATTCTTGAGATGAATATAATAATGTGACAAGAAACAACATCTGAATTTGTTCTTATCAATCCACATTAACATGAGACTAGATGAGAATACACACTGATTTTAATACTTTTTAATATTATATTTTAAATAATAAATGAACTTCAGTATTTATGCACATTTTTTCTGCATTATCTTGTTTTTAATGTGCATTGTCCCTTTAATAAAAACATACAAAGTGAATTAATTTGATATTGATTGAATTATTTGACATTGATAAAAATGTATTAATTTGATTAGATTTGGACTGATTGATTGACCTAATTATAGTAATATTTTTAAGTTGAAATCATCTTGTTTTATTCAGTATTTTACCTGGAATTTCTCTCTCAAAAATAAAGCTATACAAGTATGTTGAGTGTGAGCAGATTTGCATATGTGCCAAGGCTCAAACGGCCACAGAGTGCTATCCTGTCAAGCCTAATGAACAAGACATTTAAGTGGTCAAATTATACACTCATCCCTTTTATCCGCTGGTATTCCAGTTTTGTGCAGGTGATGGAAAGGCAACTTTGCCCATTCACACTGGTGTAATCCCTGCTCCCCTCTTTGGTTCGTTCTCTTCCGTCATTCTTGAACCTCGTTTCCCTGTCGTTCGTGGAAAGTGCGAGTATTCATGGAAACATGGAGAGGGAAGCAGAAAGGGAAAGGCAGAGCTCTGAGGCCCTTTGTGGAGAGAAATCATGTCGGAAAATAGAGCTGGATAGAGCGAGAGAGAAAGAGAGGAAGGCTGTCACAGACCTCAATGGCAGCATTATGTAAATGGCTGACATCTTCTGATGTAAAGCTGAATAGAGACACATTAATGTCTTGCGTATATTTAAAAAGCCTGGGCCCAACTCCTCAGGATTGCGAGCGGCAGATCCCGTAATCATGTTGACGAAGTAATGGCAGAGAATTAGTTGTCCATTAAAAGTGTATTATGCACCACGCTGGCACATGAAATTACTCTCAAATAGTGGAATGGCTGAGGGGGAGTGACGAGGCAGCGCTGGAGAGAGACTGGGGAGTGGGAGGAGGACGTTGATGGAGCGGTTCTGTGTGTGTCTGTGTATGCATTCCCCTGCTCTGACTGCAGCGGGCAGCTGATTGACATCTTTAGACTTGGAGAAATCAAAGCAGTGTGAGTGTGTGTGGATGGCTGCACAGCGGGACCTGAAAGATTCTAATGAGGTTATAGAGAGCAGCATGTCACACTGAGCAGGCCCACATTTACATAGGCACAGGCACACACCACAGGGACCTCCACATAACTCAGGTCAGTAAAAAGGTGACAAATTAAAACCACACACAAATCACCCAATTGTCTCTTACTGTACACTGTCTGTACTACTGGTCATACTGCTCCAGGAGCGGTTTTGTTAATGATGTTTGGTAAAACTTGTCGTTTAATAAATGTTTTTTTTTTCTAAAATGTTTGTATTGAATTGGATAATAAATAGTCATGGACCAGAAAGTTGACTAAACAGCAGATATTAAACCATGTGGATGAGATGAGATGCTGTCGGAAAATGTTCTGCTACTGTTCCTCTTTTCAATCTCATCTGTCACATGTCAGTTTGAGTCCTGTTGTGTGGTACACTGAATGCAGACAGCTTGGTGTGTGTCCTTCACCGTGAGCCTGCAGAAGTTGGTGAATGAAAAGTGTTTCCAAACTCTT
Source organism: Scartelaos histophorus (assembly GCA_000787155.1). Lineage (NCBI taxonomy): Eukaryota > Metazoa > Chordata > Actinopteri > Gobiiformes > Gobiidae > Scartelaos > Scartelaos histophorus. Next base: position 8,546 of record KN510664.1, read on the forward strand.
GGTCTTAACCCTTATTATGTCTGTCACACTCTGAGTATCTCTAGTCCATGTCCTGCCCCACGGCCCTATTCAAAGGGTACATGTCACATGACCAGAGATGTGAGTTTTTTAGATGCCAGGCAAATAGAGTGGAGTTAAAATAAACATCTAAGTGATGGTTTGCCATCCCGCCCCCTCCCTCCTCGCTCTGTTCGCCCATTCTTCTCCCATGTCTGAGGCGATAGAAATGTAATTCAGATGTCAAAACGTCCCGTCTAGCTTTCTGCGCTCTCGCCCTCTCCCCAGTCTCTGTGTCCTTTTCTAGTCCTTCGGTACTATTGTTCTCGCTGCTGCTCCTTTATCGAGCGAGACATCGCCTTGAGGAGGAAGAAAAGGAAAAGATGACATGCTTTCTCAGGCGGTTGCGGCGCATCCCAGGCTAGAGTGGCTTGTCATTTGAGCGATACGGCAGTGACAGCTTCCACTGTGGAGGGAACACCCCTGTGCTATAATGGAAGTGACTGGGCTCCACAGACCTGTCTGTCTGCCTGTCACTCAGAGCTGTCCATCAGTGCAGTGTGACATCCACCTGTCTGTCTGTCTGTCCTCTGTGTGGGCCAAAAGCTCTCAGCATGCATGTGAAAACTGCATTAGTCACAAACTTAACACTTGCTTTTATTTTGTAATTGTGTTCTAAGATCAACTTGAACTTCTCTGAACTCTTTTGTTATTTTTTTTTTTTAAACTGGATCATGCCAGCAGCTCTTTCAGTATGTTTTCTGTGTTTGCATTTCTTTGGTAGAGTGGACAACACGAGTGATGACATAAAATAAACAAACGGAGAGAGGAGGTCAGACTCTGTGATTGTCAGTCGTGTCTATAGGCTGTGGGGCAGGTGAGCCACAAACACAATATGAGTATTCACTTATTCGTACAGCACTGTCTTCAAAAAGACATTTTTACATAGTTGTATCATTTTGTAAACAAGCAAATGTTATACAGTCTGGAATCCTGCCTGTGCATTGAATATCTCCATTTCTCATCACACATTCCCATCTTTTACAGGAACAACCCATACATCAAATGACATCTCTGTCAGCCTGTTGATGGCACTGGCATTTCTGTATCTGTCTCTATTCTTACTGCACCCCACTGTACATGACATATACCACAGTAAAATTAACATAATAATCATGTCATCTCAATTATGCAATTATCCTGTACTGTACTATACTGTGTCTAGACTGTGGATCTGCAAGACTTTGTTTCATTTCTTTATGTTGTTCTTATTTCTTTAATTGTATAAGTGTGATGGTGCATGAGCTAAGATAATATGAACAATAACTAAAACATAGATTTACCTTTGTCTGACTTGGTTGAAAATGTCTAACCTGATCTTGCTCTACGCCTGCCTCAGGATCTCCATCTGATACCAACAAAAGCCTCAGAGCCTCTCAGGAGGAGGCCGCGTGGCACAAAGGCACAACGGAAATGAGGGCTAACTTCAGCGAAGCCAACTCTTGTCTGTATTCCTTACACCCACCAACATAGCTTCTGTTCTTACACTCTCCTTTATAAGAAATCCATCCATAACTGTGCCTCCCTCTGCTTAAAGGTGCAGTGTGTAACTTCTAATATCCACCGCTACTTGCTTGTCTCTGTGGTTATTGCTTTGCCTGGAATGTCCCGCAGTAAGGCATTAAACATATTTCCTGCATTAGTTCAATTACAGGTGTATTATAGCTCAAAAATATCGTAACAAATATGAATTCTTAGTATGTGTATGTTTGCTTCTCCTTAGCTCTGACCATTAGCCTGTCCCCATTGTGATTATTTCCATTCTGTGGTATAATCCAGGCAAAACAGTAATATCTCCATGAAGATATTACTCTCCATCAAAGTTACACAGTGCTCAACATAGCATAGCTAAAACGAGGTTGGGTTGAGTAAATCATGCCTGGAGGTAAACAATTTAAAGTGATTTAATAGAATAGCACATTTCTACATTTCTCTACATGATAAAAATCTGAATGAACCTTACTGCAAAAGCCATAACCACAAAGACCACTGCCTGAAAACCAAAACTCTTTATAAAGTTTGCATCATTTTTAAATTCCAATCACGTGGCTGTATCCCAGTTAGTCTAGTTGTTCCTCAAGCTGGCTAATTATCATTAATAGTATTTGTAGCCAATTTCCTTCACGCATTGACCAAGCCAGTCAGCCAAACTGCCAGTCCTTTTTTCTTGTTTAGGCACAGGCCAGGGAGCAGGGGGCTTTTGTGACACTGGATGGTGAGGCGCAGTATTTAAGAAAGAGTCTATTCTTTCTATGTGTTGTATGTTTGTATGTGCAGTGGAGGGGGTTACAGGCAGAGGAAGGAGGTCAGAAAAGAAACCGAACTTTCTCTTTTGTGTTGTTTTGTATTGGTCAGAGGAACCTGCCCGCTCCTCTTCCTCTGCCCCTCCTCCTCTCATAATGTCTGTTCAGTCACTTACTTAGGGCCTGCATGAATGGTCTGAGATAGCTGTAAGAGTGAGGGGACCCGCACAGACAGACAGGCTACAGTGAAGATGTTTGTCCAACAGAGACACAGAAAGTGGGTGAAAGAAAAGACTCTCTGAGGACCACCTGAGGACAAGCCACATCCTGACATCCTCACTGGGGCATTATGTGGCTAAAGCTGCTGACAAAGATGACCTATGTGTGTTTATCAAATGCTCCAAAAGACAGACCACATTATTAATTCAGTTAGAAAAAAAATGCTCAATTTCTCCATAATATATCAAATTCCCATGTTAAGCCCATGTTAAACAACAAATGCATGGTACAAAACAAATGTAATGTAACATAATAGAAATTAGTTCTAACTTTTATTAAGTATAAAAATGTAACAAATAAACACAGTATCTATCTACTCTAGGAATTTTTAAATGAATATATAAATAAATGAATATATACATGATTATAAATGAATATATAAATGAAAATACTTGACTGTACATGCAACTTTATGGCACGGAGCAGCTTAGTAATCTTAGTAACAGAAATTAAAAAAAAGTCTTAACTGTATCAAATAAAATATTTACTAACTTAATTAAGGAAAAGTAGTAGTATAATTTAAAGTATAAATTATTTTTCATTCTATCATTCTCATGTTGGTCACTGGATAAATCAGCGATGTAGGACCACAAGAATTTGCAGTCTAACAATTTGCACAATTTAAATATTTTGTTTAAGGCATACTTTATTTTTTTGGAAAATTATGTTAATACAGACACTTTTCTGAATGTGTTTGTGTTTACTTAAGACTTTGACTTTGATTTAATTTACACAGCTCTCAAAATGAACTCAATTTGTTCAAGGTTCTTAGTACTTTCTAGTCTTTAAAAAACACTTCATCTTGCAAAAACAGCCAAACTAACTGGTCACTGATTACTCATTTTCTCTTTATCTGGTGTTTCCATTCTCACCGGTTTGTTTTCATTCTCGCTTTCTTAGAATAACGGTGAGTTTGGCCACACGGTGCGTTTAGGTGCACAGTGGAGCGTCGGTCGAGAGAGAAAGAGGCCTGCACCCATTAATCTGCCACATATGGTGGATCTGCAAATGACAGATCCTTAATGGTAAACATTGACGGATAGCGTTTGCTTGTTTCTATTGGCGAGCTGGATGGGTACACTTGTGATAAGTGCTCCATTGGCCAAGAGAGAGATGGTGTAAATGGGCCAGGAGAATACCACTAATAAAGCTTCCCCCTCGAGCGAGACCTTTTGTCCCACCTGCTTTTCTTTGGCTGCGAAATTAGGCTGCTCCCCCTCCCTGTTCTCATTCCTCCTTTCTTTACCCACCTCTTTTCCTTTTGGGTGAACAACCTTGTGAAGAGGTTCATTACTGCTCCTCAGGTATAGCCCAGCTCTGTTCCCACTATAGGCCTATGGTTCTCCAGGAGTCTGGCCCCACTGGCTCCCTGGAAAAGGGAAACATGCCACACAAAGGTCCTGTTAACACTTCCTACGAAATCAGCAGTTTTCACTCAAGGTACGGAGCTCCAATTACCTAACAGGGGATGCTATGTGCCCCAATGGCTGAGTGTCGTACCATCGCAGTATTTTCCAGGCTAGGTCTTGTACTAGGATGCCAATTAGCACTGAAGGCTCTCTTCTCTTCCAGTTCCTCCTCTTATGCACATACTCTTCTGCCCCTCCTCTCAATGCAGTTTATTTACCATTCTTCCTTTTGAGACGTGCCCCCTGCATCCTCTCATACCCTCGCCTTGACCTGCAAAATACATGTGGACCATCTCAATAATCCACTCTATCCAAATTCACATTCGGAAACAGAAAGAAGGGCCCTTGCCGCTGACAGTCCACAGATGGAGAGCAGAGGTCTTGGTGGACCTTCTCCCATTGATGATGTCAGGGCTGGAAGTACAAAACAGCTGTGTCAAGAAAAGGTCCGTGAGGTAGACATTTTAGCCCACTAACAAGTCTCACTATGACGATCACTACGCTCCTTAATGGTCAACATGCATGGCGAAACTTACAGTGGGAACGTGGGTGGTCTGAACGATTTCCACTGGAGTTAATGGCAGTGAAAGCAGAGCATAAGTGAATCAGAGACGGAGTTGAGACTACACCACACAATAAGACAGGTGCGGTAGGAAAGGCTCAGCAGAGTGTGAGAAATCTATATCATTAGAAGATTTGAAAAGTTAAAAACTCTGCATTTTTACATGTACAAAAACTCTAAAATGTAACTGTATGCAAACTTTGAGTAAAGAAGACAGAAAGAAAAACAGATTTTAGCTCCAAATTGTAACCAAAATACAAAACAAGTTAATTAAACGCAACAAATACAAGTTTAGATTTACTGTTAGAAGGTGCACTGCATAACTTCTCGTCTCCATGGAAAGGTTATTGCTTTCCCATGGAGTAACTTTAACTTTAACTTTCATATCCATCTTGCATTTATTCATTGCTGGTGTTTCTACTGCTAAATAATACAGTAATTCCTTCTGTGAACAAGGGTGACTCTTCACAGATCTGACCTGTAGCGCACTGCTGTAACCCGCTTGTCTTGTGATAGGCAGGTTTAATCTATACTGTGGAATATTCTAAGCAATAACATTTATATGGATTCCCCCTACTCCACTAGAAGTAACTGCATCTTCAATATACGCAAGTTAATATAAGTCCAGCTGTTTTTGTTTAACTGGCTTACATGATCATTTTCTTGGATGTCTGAAAATTTGCATCAAATAAGCCTTAGTGTTACATATCATACTTGCGGAGGATTGAAAATGACACAATAAGAGATTGTTTTACCACACCCGGACTGGCTGTAGATCCACTTTAACGCACATCTCTTGTATAACATCTATTTCTTGGTAGTGTGCTATGGAACAAACTCTAATCACAATGCATCTAGATCACAATCTACTATTCATTTTCCCACAGCCTATCAATCATCACGGACTCGATCTATAACCAGATTACTCCGAAGTACCCTACATATGACCCAATCCACAAACACACAACAAGGAAAACTATGGGTATTATAATAGTCACATTAGCACTAATGGTTTTGGATGAGATTTATCCTATCTGGGCTTCCTATCATATCACTAGATAGGATTATTAGATCCCTGAGCGTGACGCCTGTATTAAACTGCACTCTCTCTGGGTGTGGAGACAAACACAAGTGTGAACCAATGAGAGCAGTGTCCATCTGTCACTCAGCACTCGGGCCTATGACGTCCAGGAAGAAGAATACAACAATACCACACAACGATACAATTGATTATTTTGTCTGGTGGATGACATTGTCCTTACTGAAACGCTTCTTTATGAATAGAGGCATCATTTTATATAGAAAAGTATTTATTTTACCCATATCAAAAGAGCAAGTTTTTTTTGTTTTATGTTTAAGCTATATTTTTGCAGAATAAGACTAGAGAGGCACTGATCTGTTACTAGTATCTGATATCAGCGCCAATACAAACATATCGGCTCCGAAATATTGGTTCAATCGATGTCCTAGTTTGGCATATAACTTCATGTGGTAAGACTATTTACTTGCGGTAAGATATAATGTGAATTTTTATTTACACAAGGTTGTTCTGTAATTATTTGAGAGATAAATAACAGTTGCTTAACACATTTGGATCTGTGCATCTTTTAATTTTTGTATCAAGAAAATTAACATCCCTGCACTGGCATCAGTAATCAGAAGATATTTAAAGCTATAGTATTGAAATCGGTATCGAAACTGAAAAAGCTGGATCAGTACATCCCCAAATAATGATCCAGCACAGGTATAAATGTCTCCAAAAAGAACATAATTTTTCTTTTAATTGTTTCTTTTGTGTTATATGTGTGTCAGTGTCTTTTTAACTACCTCTTCTACAAGTAAAGCAAAAAAACCAACAACTTTTGACCAGTAAAATGTGGGCCATTTTAACATTACTTTTAAAAACAGTACATTCATAATTCCTAATGAGAGTTTGCCATGTTGTGTGCTCCCACTATTATAGCACACTGTTAAATATGAAGAAATGAGTTGTAGCTCCTGAATAAAAGCGATTACAGCAGAGGGGATTATTTTGAATGAGGTCAGTGTTGATGTGAATTAAAACAGCGTCTCCACTGGAGGCCTAGTCACTCAAGCAGACGAAGCACAGACGAGGAGGAGAAGGCTTATACAGGGAGAGGCGCTAAAATCCACTCTCTCTCTCCTTCTTCCTGCTCTCCCTTCTCCATCACTCCCCACCTCTCAGAAAGCCTCGGTCCTGAAAGACAAGCCGCATCATCATGCCATTAAATATTTAAGCAAAACAGTGAAACTATATGAAAGATTAAGGGTGCATAAAAATAATTAAGGATTATCACAATGAAAAATGCATGCTCAGTGTAACCTAGGAGTCCATGATATGAAGAATACAATATTAATGGTCTGGAGAGGAGGACTGCACAGGCATTAAAAGCAGTGTGTTTGTGTCTGGCCCTGCATGGTTTTTAGCTACAGATACTAAATCATACTTTGCTTATTATGAACCCTATATAGCCTTTTAACACACACCCAGGCCTATAACATAATGTCAGTGTCCTATAGGCCTACAGTTACACCCCACAAAAGAAGCATTAGTGAATGAAATTGCTGACAATATGAAAATAGTAAGGAAGTCATTTTCATGCAGGATGGATGTAGAGGATAGATTCTAGCCCACTGGAATTAGCAAGCACCAATACCTTTAAATCACATTACCATGAACAGACTCCGGTTCTTTCTCTAAATTATAAAAGCGTGAACATCCTCATATATCTTTTATGAGCTTGGCCCATTTTTGAGGAGAAGTGTGCTCATTTCTCGCGGGACATTGATATTTTAACAGTGTTTTTAATTATTGGCCGAGAGGAGTGGCGTGCCTGGTGCAATGATGAGCTCGCCCCACATCGTTGGTTTTCAACAATGTAAGCTCTTTGACACATTTTCAAGCTATTCCGCCATGAATGAAAATGAAAGTCATCGTCAATTGGAATAATGAGGTATCAATAATTGGTAGCAGGAAAATACGGTGAGTAGTGAATTTGAAAGATTTGACCTCTGCTGCACTAAGGATTAGAGGCCACACAATGGTGTCGGCGGATTACGCAACTATCTTTACGCGCCAGATCTGGCCTAATATTGCGGATTTGCGTTAGTTTCCATGGTGTCGGATATTTGCTTGGAGATACGGTAGATATGCTAAAACGAATTATAATCAATATTTTGTCTTTAACACCATCATGCAGTAAAAAAGATTGTTGGCATCTCACCACTGGCTCACGTTCTGTGCGCGCTCCTTGACGCACCATCTCCAGCTACAGAAACCGGATACAAAATGGCCTAGATCTGCAGCCTATTAAAGCAAAACCTCATTGTTTTAAACTCATCTTTGTAACAGACATTTCAGCATTTTATTTAACTAACATAACACCCGGTAAATTTGTTAGTCTCCAAAACTTGCCTATTTTGTACCTTGGCATTGCGCAAGTCATTTTGGCGCTTCTGAGGACAAAATAGGCTATAATACTTCTGTCCAGGAAATACAGGTGAGAAATTAGTTATTTTAAGTTTAAAAGAGAGCTGTGAATATCTGATGTATTTAATCTGGGTACCAAAACATTTCTTTTTTATTTAAGATGCGCGATTTTATAAATAACGCATAACAAAATCCATTGCACGTGGTCGCTGTTTACATTTAATGGCCCAATTCAGCACAACACTAGATAAACCACTTCTCCATGTTTTGATTTTGTAAACGTAAATGCTCATTTGTGTGTGCGCCTATTGGAGTATTCTGCGGGAGAAATGATAGTCGCATTAACCCTTCAACTCTTTATTTCATGGCTGCCTCGTTAAGAAGCCTGTGGATTTAATTACCGACAGTAGAGGCTGGGAAGGTACAAGGCCTTGTGTCTCTGTGTAATTGGGAGCATTTCTCTCTTCACCCAACTTAACATTTTACACCCATCTCTAATTGTTGAGTACAATTCACTCTCATTAATAAGGCGAATTATGTAATTTTCCAAACAGGAGATTGGCTGTGAATGATTGGGGTTGGGAAGTATTCAAAATACTGGGAGCGTCTCTGCTGCTCTCTATTGGCTAATCTGTAATTAAAACACAACCCCTTGTTTAGACCCCTATGGACAGGCCATTTTGGAACTTAAAAAAAATAATAAATTAAAATTGGTCCATAGTCAATGATATTAGATTGGAAGATAAGGCGATAAAACAGCAAATGCTTTTCATACAAGCTGTTTTAATAAAATATAATGTAATATAGTTTAATCTAGGCCTATGAGTACATGTGTGAAAGACATTACACCAAAAGGGATAGGTGGCACAAACATGGCACCAATTGCTCTGCTTATTCCTATTGTAATATTCATTTTCTAATTGAGAACTGCATTAATTAATCCCTTCTTTTATTATCAGGTCCCCTCTGGCTTCTTGTTCATCTTTGTCCCTCCTCAACGCCTTCGGACCCTGCCAGGTATTACCGCTCCATAGATTTCCCAGTCGGCTCACATCGCTATCATCTGCCTCTCTTGTTTTAATCACTATTCAATAACCTCACGATGACTGTGTGAACGGCAACATTTAATGGGCCACACTTCATTTGCTCTTTTAAAATTGGATCGAGTTGATGGCAAACAGCAATGACAGCGTCTGCCCGGGATTGAGAAATCACACAATGACTGCGGTGGCGAGGGCCGATTCCCTCTGTAAATGAAGTCCTCATCCACAAGACTCCATTAAAATGTCGCAACGTGATACCAATCTCAAACTTTATTATTACCACTTCCCCCCTTTGCCGGCTCCCGATGTGGCCGCCGAGCTCCAGTCTGCATTATCTGAAAACACAGTCATTAAAAAGCGTTTGACCTTTTTGTCGCGAGTAACTAGAAATTACCTTTCCTGCATCGGCTCTGACAACCCCTCCTTCGCACCTTGTTGGGAAAAATAAATGACTCCACGGCGAATAATTGTAACAAGCCTTCTCCATCGCTTTGAGTGGCGTTAGGCTCGCCTCAGCCCTCAGCGCCTGAGGAGATCCCACGTAATTAAATGTTACATCTGCCAATTGTTTTGCAGGGACAATGAGGAGAGGAGGGGAAACACAGAAAGGTGGAAGTGGTGGAGTAGATGAGAGGAGGTGGGACAATGCAGTGAAGAGAAGATTGATGAGGCCAGCCAACGGGAAGCAGAGAAGCGGCTTGAGCGGAGACAGACTGATAAAAAAAAGGTTGCTGGTCTCTCATTGAGCAACTCGGTGTCATCATCCGCGGGTCTATCGATCTTATGTGTGTGTGCGTATAAGAAACCATTGTTGTGTTAGAACAGGGTTTCCTCCTAACACTTTGAAATCCTCTGCTCTTACAGCGGCTATCTCCTACATCACAGCCCAGCTTCCATTCGCTGCAATTCACTGACACCTGGAACCAATTGGATCGCATTGTGGGGGACCCGAAGTACCTGCAGCATCATAGTGTGTTTCGTAATGGGGTTTTATTGTCTTACCAAGGATCTCATTCAAAATAACAGCATCCGGCGTTACCGATATAGAAATTCATGCAGACAGGAGAGAATAGGAAATGACCGCTGCATGGAAACGTATAATAACATCAAACAACTCGAGCACATGTGTCGTGCGGTGTATTTAGTGTGAGATTTTGTTTATTTTTGAAATGAAAAGTGCAAAGTGACTGGCGTTAGCTGCTTACCTGTGACCCCGTGTGCAATTAGCAACTGCATGGGGGGTGCAGCCTCAAACATGTGCTGTCCCATCACGCACCATCTGCTGTTCTGTTTTCGGACAGAATCATTTCCGCTGGATTGAGAGAAACTAAACAAAAAGTGTTTTCAGTTGTTTTAGTTTTAGTTGACGCATATTTCTACGATAACAAATTTGCTACTGAGATATACTGTGGGAAGCAATAATACTGAAACTATTTTATGCCACTGCCAGAATGAAAAGTTAATTCCAGTACGCCATTATTTAAATAGACAGTATCATTAAAAGGCACGACTGAAACAATAATTAATCATAGAAGATATTTATTTAACTTTCTACAGCTCAAATCTTATCATATAAAGACGAAAATAACTGCAAATGCAAAGAAAATATACCAAAATATACTGTTTCAGCTTTCATGTATTGAACGATAAGTTAATATAATAATTATCATGACAGATATTTATTTATATTAAAAAGGATTATATATTTTATGTTCTCACTGACAAAATTATATGATTATATTTTATCTGTTAAGTTTGTTTCCTTCCAAATTGTATACATTATATATATATATTATATGTCTATGCCACCTATACTGTAACCCTGATAATATTTGTTCACCTGTTACTGTCTCCCTGCAGGCTGTTGTCCCATTACCCTAAGACCTGCCACCGTAACAAATGAGCAAGTGGATGGGGACTGTGTAAGGAGAAGGGAAAGCCCGAGGACAGAAAATGCATTTCCATAACAGCGATAAATTGGATTAAACACCAAATCATAGACAACAATAGCGGAGCACACTCAGGGCTGTGCTGCGGCCCACCCCACAGCATGGATCTACCGCGACCTGCCTCCTAAACGCTTCCATCTTGGTTAAGGTATGAAATCTGTCTGACCGTAAGCACCTTTTTTCTCCATCCGTGACCTGTTATCCAGTTAGTTGGAGATAGTCATGGGAGTACTTGTCTGTGCCCGTAGGCAGATGCCAGCACACTCCTCATACTGCACAGAAGAGAGAGCTGGGAATGCAGAACCACAATGCAGATCGTCTGTTTCTCTATTGGACAAAATACAGTAAGTGTGTGTCGGCCCGTCACGATAATTACTATATCAGCTGATCGTTCAATACACGAAAGCCGGAACAATATATTTTGGAGCTCAGAATTTATCGTGTCTGCAGTTTCTTTGTAAAAGTGTGAAGATTTGGGGTATTTTTAGTTGGAATACAATAACATTTGAGCTGTAAAGGGTTGAAATAGTATCTTCTGTGGCTAATTATTGCTTTATTCTGTAATTTATTTGTTGCAGCTCATGCCACTTAATGATAATGTATATATAAAAACGGTTTACTGGGATTATCTTGTATTATTGCTATTGCCTCAGTGTCATAAAATAGGTTCAATATTATCATTATCATATAGCAATAAAGCAATATATCGTGCTTCAGATAGACTAAATACACAACTTAGATTGTAAAGTAGATAAATGTCCAAAAATCTGGTTATAATAATGCAGTATTTATTTAAATAATTTAAAATGGTGACTTTACATTGCAAGTTGGAAACTGGTTCTATACTCCCCTGTTTGCTTTCTCTGAATCTCTATCATTTAAAGCCCAAAATATACTCAAAATATACCTACACTTAACATAAGTTTGTTTATTCAAAATGGCTACACTTTGGGAATACTGCCCGACACCTTCTAAAAAGCACAGTTGCAGCTTAAACACATAGTCTCAAATCCACACACCTCCCACTGGTGGCGATAACAAACATTGATTAGCATGTGAAAAACAACACAGACAGGGTGTCAGCTAGCAGACGGCTGTTGCCCTATTAGCCGCGTTGATTAGCCCAGTGTCTTAATAATATCTTTGTTTTAGTGTGTGTGTGCGTAGCCTCTCCTGCCCCATCCTCTTCACTCTCCCCCTCATTGACACACCCAAGGCCACCCTACCATCCTCAAGCCAATTCGTCTCTCTTCCCACAAAACAAATACACAATCAAACAGCACTAAGCCAATTTCCTCCTTTGCTTATTCACACACACATCCATGCACACGCTTTGTCTAATTTCCTGGGGCTGAGGTACTGGCAGGGAGTGCGTTGTAGCGCCAACAGTGCTCCATGTTTGGGGTAATTGCTCTTGCTGTGTTAGTATGGAAATCTGCAAATGTGTGACAGGGCCAGATAGCTTCCTCCAATGTTGTTCTGATCCTGCCTCTAGGCCTGCAGCCAAACTATTTTATCTCTTAATGCATTAGAGTGATCTTCCAATTAGCCAATGCTCATAATACAGCCCCGTGCCTGGTGGTGGTTGGTCTGCTCTGGGCTACAGGGAGGATGCGGGGAGGGCGGTGAAGAGTCTGTGTCCAACCTGTTTTTGGGAGAGGGGATGGAGGTGTGCTGGTGGGTGGGTTTGGACACAAAAGTGAAGTGGGGAGGATACAGTGAGTGTGTGTTTGGTGTGGAGAGGGTACGACAGAGGCGGGTGGGGAGTGGCGGCGCTGTGGCGATAGTTCTGCTTGAGAGGTGAAATGAGGTGCTTATTGTGCGCAGCGTGGGGGTTGTGCCGTTAGTCCAGGGCTCCTGTTGTAAAGTTTGCTGATAAGGGGAACCCGGCCCTTGAGCATCCATTCTCCTCGGTGTATTAGTGCTCCTTTATCGGGCACTGATAAAACCGGCATGCCATTTGCTTTCGGTGGAATTAAGCCCGCCGCCCGCTCCACCTCTTCCTCTCCCACCCTCCTCTTGTCTGCTGCAGCTAACTGGGCAACTCCGATTAACCCCGACACTGTCCAATATCCTCGGCAGACTCCTGCTCGCAGATTAGCTGCTATTAGTTATGACCAACTAAATTAACCACTGCCGCTTCCCTGAGAGAGAGGAGGATGGAGGGAGATAGAGGGAGGATGAGGAGGTTCATTTGTAAAGAGAGAGGCAAACACAGGGAGGAATGATGGAAAGAAGGGCAAGAAGTGAGTGAGCGAGGGACAGAGAGAGGCCAAGTGCTCACAGCGCTATTTGTACACTCTGAAGTGGCTCATTCTGCGATGCTCGCATTGCATTCAGTACTAAACAAATTCGTGCATTCAGTACTAAACAAATTCACCCAAAGGTTAAAACTCAGTGTGCACTGATATTCTTTATCAGAGACCTTTGCTCCCTTAAGTTGAATACAGTTCTTGAAAATGTTCACATATATACAACAGATATAATTTCTTCATCATTTTCATCCCTAGGATAAAATATCTGTTAAGGACATTTTTATAATTTGGTCTCAAGCTTTTTTTTAAAAAAAGTAAATGTTCTATTCTATTTTAATTTGTATCACAAACCGTAGCAAAAACAAACACAAGGACACTATTATATTTAGCTTAGTGAGTAAAATTGTGCTGCATATACCTCTGTCATAACAGCACAAGATGGGTATTTATTTACTTGACTATTTTTTCAGCTATGTGCACTGCTTTTGCATTTATTTACAAAGTTTTTAGTACATTAGGTAAGATCACAGAATTAAATTATTAACACACAGAAAGGATTATTTACAGTTAAAGGCAAATTTAAATAGTGTTTTAACAAATGTAATTATGATTATTATTGGCACTGAAAAATTAAGTGTGTTCAGGGCTTAATCTTATTTGTTGCCTACCTGAATAAGACATTTCTATACATTATTGTTTTAGTGTTAAAAATCATTTCTGAATCATAAACAATGTTAACACTGCATGCAAAGTGGATAATTACTACATGTGAAAACAACAAAAATGCTTTGTTGACAGGCAGCAGAGTCCTGTGCAAACCAAAATTAACCAATTTAAAACATCAGAGAAAGTAGTTTAAAGCAGTTAGTTCCACTTCATTTTATTAAAGAGCTTTGCATGTGCACACAGTTACATGTCCCAGTGCTCACCCGGGCTCTGTGTTGTTTATATATCCACACACAAGACCCCGTAGTAGCCCTCTGGCTTTGCTGTCTGTCTGTAAACACCACGGCGTTACTTAGGATACTGCTATAACACCAGCCCACTTCCACCTTAAGAAAATGAGTAATCAACAAACTGGGAGCCATTTGCAGACTGTCACTCACTCCCAGAACTGCACTATGCTATCAGTCCCCAGCCCGTCGCCAAGCCCTCCTTTCCTCCCTTCTCGCCTCTAATACCAATTTAAATTGTTCAACGTGCCTTTCCTCCTGCTGCCATTATTCAAAAAGATCATAATAGTTTTCCCTCTGCCCAAAGCACAAAAAATCAATTATTTCCCCACAAAGACTTGAAAGTACTTAGCGCAGGCCTGCAAGGGGAAAAGCTGTGGGTTATATCAAATTGAAACTGCACTCATTACACAGGCACACAATTAGTTACCTCTGGTCTGCCTGGCGCTCTTTAATTTCCGAAACGGCATATCTGTATTATAACAGAAACAACCATGCAAATGCTATTGTTGGGGATTTAGAGAAATCAATAGGACGGCTGGCGAGAGGCGTTTGGTGGCGCTGTCACTCAAAATCTGCTGCCGGCGACTGATAAAGGTCTGAATTCAAATTAGCGCCAAAGCTGGCCAGTGACATCAGAAGTGACATCCCAAATAAAAGGGACAGCTTCATGATATATGTAATTATTCTCCTCGCATTTACACGACATTTTTACACTCTCCCTCCTCCCCCGGTCTCTCTTTCTCCTCATTGTGTGTACTTGTGTAACTGTGTTTTGCATAAAGGGATTAGGAGTGCCTTAATGAGAAACTGTAATTGTTTTTTTTAGCCTCTCTCTATGGATATGTTCACATGTGTGCCTGTGGATGTTTGTGTGAGAGACACAGACTGAAAATATGTCCTGAATGGATGTGTGCCTTGTATAATTCAAAATGAATACTGTATTGAAATCATATATTTTCACTCCCATATCAGAGGACTAAACGCTGGATGTCTGCAGTGAAATACATTTGCCACAATATTAAGCCAAGAGCTGATACTGAACAATGGAAACATACCCAGCCTGGACTCTTACACACTAAATTACTGCCATTCTTTCATATGCAGTGTTGCCAAACTGTTCAGTTTTGCAGTAATCCGGATAAAGTGTAAAGGGGTAGTGAGCGAAAACACATATTTCCCTGGTAGGAAAGAGCTTCAAAAATTTGAAATATTTGTGTGCAAAAAAATGTCATTATCACTTGAACTGAACTGAATACCGCAAAATTTTTACATTTGGTTTATTATGTGGACAATGTTAGTATTTGGTCATAACATAAAATTGATGTTTTAAGAATTTAAAAAAAAAAAAAAAAATTCAA
>KN510665.1:13075-31788 GCA_000787155.1 Scartelaos histophorus
CTTTTTTCGCTATTGTGTGTCACCATGGTAACTAACATTCTACCAATAGAGATACACGTAAAACACCCCCAGCACGATGTTACTGCGAAGTATCAGTAATATTAAAGCGTTTTCTTATCCTGCCCTTGTAGCGTGTGAGCTGTACGCGTTCTGTGGTGCCCTGTTTGGGATCTGCTCCATGATCACGCTCACAGTGATCGCGGTCGACCGGTACTTTGTCATCACGCGACCTTTGACCTCGATCGGAGTGCTGTCAAGGAAACGGGCCCTCCTCATCCTCACCGTGGCCTGGCTCTACTCTCTGGGCTGGAGTCTGCCGCCTTTCTTCGGCTGGAGTAAGTGTCACAAACAAAAGAAAATGTTAGCAGACCTGACGAGGAAACACATTTTGAAATATTTTTGGATATATGTTTATGATATATATGTTTTTTATAGATGTTAAACAATAATATTGAAACAAATTCATGCAATACAAAAAAACAAAAGCAGATTTAAACCACAAAACTATTTAATTCGAAAAAAAAAAAAAATCATAAGCTGCAATAAATAAACAATAAATGAAACACTTTAGTACTTAGTTTGCATCTGAAATAAGTGATAAAAGTTATTAATTCTATATTTTATGGCTTAAATCTTACTGTAAAAAAAATAAAAATAAAATTCTCAATAATGCAAAAAAAGTGTACACATGATATATATTAGCCCCAGAAATATTGCTCTAGCTTTCATATATTGAATTATAAATCAATCTTGTAAGAATTTGAGAGATTTGATAAATATGTAAAAAAAAATGTAAAATACACTGAAAAAGTCAAATTAACTGGATGTTTAGTATGTGCAGGATTATGAAGCTCAGTGGTTAAGGCCCATTTAGGTTCCAGAAGTACGTTTTAGAAAAAAGTATGTTCTAGAAAAAAGCAAATATTAAGAGTTTAATGGTACAAATGCTAACCTGCTATGAAGTAATGTAAATGGGTCAATAACATGACGTGTGTCCAAACGCAATTTCTTCAGTTAAAAAGGTTAAAATCTGATCATAATTCCCCATATATCTGTAGAACTTCTGACCTTCATGGAGCCAAATATTTTTTTTTTAGAGTTATTCTGCATGTTTTTTGTCCTTAAAGTGTCAAATGTTCATGTGGTGCGACCGTCCGGCCTTAACTCATGATTTTTAAACTACTTTAAAATTGCTCTAAATCTAATCAAACTTATTTTCTTTCTTTTTTATCATATTTTCTTTAGTGTTTTTAGTCCCACATGAAATTTTATTTTCTTGAAAAGATATTTCCCCCATAATATTCAAACAAATATTGTCCGAGCGTGTCCATGTTTTCAAATCTCAATCTCATGTTCATATGACTCACAAATTAGACTAACTTTCAAATCTATCTCATGTTCATATGACTCACAAATTAGACTAACATCCCAACCATGTTTTAGAAAAGAAAACTATTTTAAGGTTATTCTCTGTCGCACCACATGACATTTTTTAAGGTTGTAGCCAATTCATTTACATAAAAAACACTAAAAACGCTTAATATAAATGTCAAACATAGATTTATGCACCTGACATTGTAAATATTTGAAAAAGTTCAATAGAAGCAACATTTTAAAATTTGCCTGTTCAAAAACCTTATACATGATTGACCCTTATACATAAAATGATACTGAAAATGAGGAGAAATACTGAAATGAGGAGAAATATTTGAATAACTTTCAGGTTCAGGTTTATTCAGAAACTGATTTTTTTGGTCATTAATTACCACTGATTAGCAAACTGACTATTAATGCTACAATTTTTTGATTTATTAAACAATTTCTTCTGGAACCTTGAAATGGAATGTCACTGTTGTGCTCCATATGATTAAGTATAGGACTAAATACAATAAAATTTAAAGACTGAACAAACCTAATGATGAAAATAAAATAAAATCTTTGACTCGTTTTACTTTCAAAAGTGCAATTTATTTTGATTTATGCTGATATACAAAAAATAAAATTGATGGATGAAGATGAGCTGCTTTGACAGGGGTTTGAAGACTTTTACAGCACTTTAAGGATCTACTGCAGGTTTCATAACCAGACTGACTAAGCTTTTGTCATTTTTCATGTCAAGGACTATTTAACAAGGAGTGGAAACAGCTCTTCAATCACGCTGATGTTGTAAAATAGGAACGAAAACACTTCTCACGATATCGGTGGTGCCTTGTTAAAGAAACTGCATTTCTACAGCGTATTGAGGGCCCACACTGCCAGCTCAGTCCTTGTTATCTTGGAATTTCAATTATAATTTTACTTTCTCAGCAGAAAAATACCTGGACACACTGCAGATTTAGAGTTCTTTTCTTTTTTTTCTTTTTTTTTTAATTGTTCTGCTTTGTTTGTTCCTTTTCATTTGGGTTTGGGATGTTTTATGTGTCTATTTTTGCTTGCTTTGCTCTAATTATTATAACTTATATTTTATCTTCCCTATACACCCCCTTAAAATTATATTCAGGAATGATTTAAATTAAGACCTGTAATATAAAGTAATTAAAAATAATGACATTTTAAATCAATAATATTAAACTACTAAATGAATATTGAAAAATGAATATACTGAAAACAGTATGTTCATTTTAAATAATGAAATTTAAACCAATCATTTTAAATACGATAAATTATTATTTTTTTTTAAAGGGGGAAAGACCTAAAAAATATGTATGAAGAAATAATAATAAGAGGATCAAAAAATATAGGTAAAATAAAATACAAAATTAAAGTTATTATTTGAATTATTATTATCATTATTACTATTTGTAACTATGATTTACACTGGGCCACCTTAAGAAAATAATGTGCTCCACTGTGTTTTTGAGCTCCATACACCTTCTCTAGAATCATTTAGATAATTTCAGCCCTGGAATTTCCAATCTCTACTGAATAAAAGTGGAAAGTAGTTGTGAATTGGAGCTCCAAAGAACTGCAGTGTGGATCTCTAATATGGGACAATTAAAAAGAGATTCTGTCCTGGTTTTGTCCTGCTGTTTTGTCTCAGGTGCTTATGTTCCTGAGGGCCTGCTGACCTCCTGCACCTGGGACTACATGACCTTCACTCCATCTGTGAGAGCCTACACGATGCTCCTCTTCATCTTCGTCTTCTTTCTGCCTCTCTTCATCATCATCTACTGCTATTACTTCATCTTCAGGGCCATTCGAACCACTAATCAGTAAGTCTGAGTCTGAGCAGATAAAACGCTTACGGATGCACCAATTTTTTTTCAGTTTTGATGCTGATTCTGATACTATAGCCAGGGGTGGATGAAGTACTCAAAAGTAAAAGTATCACATGAAAAAAATCTACTAATCTACTTAAGTTAAAGTATTAAAGTACCTGTTGAGTAAGAGATTTTTAGAATTAAAGGATGAATTGTAGTGATTTTGAAAAAGAATTTAACACATTTTTAGTGATTCATTTGATTTTTTTCAAGCAATTTTTGTTTTTTTATATATGTGATTTGCTCAAAGTTGAGACATTAACTCAAATTAAATGCACTAAAAATAAGTCTCAGCCATTTTAGCCGCTCTCAAACCAAGAAAAGTACTTTTTACTTTTCAGTTCAGATCTAAAATGTAGTTGAAAGTACAGATACCTGCTCTCAAATGTAGTGAAGTAAAATTAAAAAGTATCCACTGTAAAATGTACTTACGTAAAATACAGATGAAGTACTGAACTTTTACTTTTGTACTTTGTTACGTTCCACCACTGACCGTAGCTCAAAGGATTTGCCAGTACTTGATATCAATGCAGAGACTGAATTTATTTAAATTTTTTTATAGCTGTTATTTATCCCTTAAACATAGAACAGCTTTGTGTAAAAAAATTCAAACATCATGATACTTTCTGGGGTAATTATGGCCAGCAAATAATCCTTTAGTCCAACGAGGATATCAATGGTTCAATATTTTGAAGCCAGCAAATATTTCAGTATCAGCGCTGATATCCGAAGCCAGTATTGTATCAGTGCATTACTAAAATCGGTTGCAGATGTTGAAATAATGAGTACTAACCTCTGTGTCGTGTCAGTGCTGTGGGGAAGATAAACGGCAGCGTGCACAGTCACAGCAGTGGGCGCGACTCAATGAAGAATTTTCACCGGATGCAGAACGAATGGAAAATGGCCAAAATCGCCCTCATCGTCATTCTGCTCTACGTCATCTCCTGGTCTCCATATTCAGCTGTGGCTCTCACCGCGTTCTCAGGGTAAAATATGCAAATGTTTTCATGAGAAATACTATGTTTTTCAGTACCAATACTAGTACCATTCCCAAAGTTGTTTTTTGACCCATATTTTGGCCTTTTTTTGACATAACAACATCAAACTTGGCACGGCATACACTCGTACTGTTCTGATGACAGCCTCTGAATTTGAGAGTTATGTGTGGAGCAGACAAACAGGAAAACAGACAAACACAGACAGACGTTCCTTGCATTAACAGATTAACAGATAGATTTATATTTTGTTCACTGTAAATATTGGTTTCACAGTGTGGTATTAAACCATTTATCTTCATGGAGACCAAACCAGGCCAAGTTACAGGTCAGTTCTATGGAGAGGCGACCCCTGCTCACAGCCACAATGTTTTTTGGAGCTATAAAACTACTACTACTTCTACTAAAACCAATACTGTTGAATATTCCAGGCCGAGCAATGAATGTGATGGACCCTCCACCGGAAAAGTTGAAAAGTTACACAATACACCTTTAACAATACAAACAGCTAACATCCCTTCACTGCGGTACTTCACTGTAATAAGAAGTGATTTTTTTCAAGTTTATATTGTGAAAGATATGACATTTTACCCTAAAAAAATAAAAAAAATACAGTCATTGAGCTGAGTGAAGGTTTAAGTAAGAATGAAATTTTGTGAATACTTGTGCTTCGACTGCAGGACGATACAGGGCTGCTCAAACATCCATGAATCAATCAGAATACTACTCTGAGTAAGTTAATAAAAGCAGTTATAAACTCAGCTCTGAATGCAAAAGGTCAGTGAGGAATAACTTTTTGACCACTGCAAACTGTTTAAAACGAACTTGATCTGTTTTTCACATTTTTAAGACAGTAAAATTCAGGTACAGCGTAAAACTGTGATATTTCTCTGTTTTTTAGTTAGTAAAATAGACCATTTCCTGTTTGTGTGTACTAAAATATTCTTACTCTTACAGGTACGCAGATATGTTGACTCCTTATATGAATTCTGTGCCCGCCATCATTGCCAAAGCCTCCGCCATCCACAACCCCATCATCTACGCCATCACCCACCCCAAGTACAGGTAACCCACTCAAGAGCGCCCCCTGTCCTTTTACTTTCAACAATCAGTTCATCAGTGATGGAAGGAAAAGTAAAAGTACAATATTTAAGCAAAATTTTAGGTATCTATATTTTTACTTAAGCACATTTTACAGTGGATAACAATCAATCTATCAGTTCATCAGTGGTGGAAGGAAAAGGAAAAGTACAATATTTTACTTCTACTACTACGTTTGAGAGCATGCATGTATTTTTAGTACATTTATTTTGAGTTAACGTCCCAATTTTATGCAAACTAAAAACATAAAATGCAAAAAACAGCTGGAAAAATTAAGAAATCAATTTAAAAATCAGCTAAGTTCTTTATCAAAATCACTACATTTGATGCTTGAATTAAAAAAGAAAAAAAGTAAAGTAGATTCTTAAAGTCGATTTTTTCATGTGATACTTTGACATGAGTAATCTTGTAATCTGTACTTTTACTTAAGTAACAAAACAGAGTACTTCATCCACGTCTGCAATTCATTTATAAAATCCCATACTCTGGCCTCACTGCATTCAATTAACCTGAATGCGAAACTCCACCAGTGGGAATTAGACTCAGTGAATGGGGTTTAATGTGCGACACTTTAACTGATTTGTTCCTGTGTAAATAAGCAATAACATGGATGACTATAGATTGTTTTTGGTCAGGTAACAACATTCGAAAACGCGTTAAGGGTTCATTTTGTGCTTCAGATCTATGTTTGTATTAATGCTGTTTCCTCATCACAAACAGACCTCGAGTTGTTTTGTTTCATTCTCATGTTTAACGCACAAACCCTGCAGATTTAGGTTGAGCTCTTCTCTCAAACTCTGTTCCACCCTGTGATGTCGTGTGGTAATACAGGAAGTGCTGTGTTTTCTCTTCAATAGAATCACTTGGATCATTTCAGCCCTGACCATCTTTGACCATCTTAACTAAGCTAAACCTTGAAAACTACAGCTTCATGACATAACACCGTGGTAATCAGAGCTTTGCGATTTCATCCATCTCTTCGGACTGGACTATCCAGCTCAAACCTTGTTTTTATTGCTTTGAAAAAACAGAAAAACACGTGTCCTCGCTCAGAGCAGGCTTGCATCTCTACAGAGCTGACCTGACCTGCTTGTTTCCATGGAAATGTAGTTCCTTTGGCTATAACCCTCCACAGTATGACATTAAACTGATCTATCTACAAGAAGCTTTCATTTTCTATTTCCATGGAATCGTGCAGGGATGTGCAGATGTGAGTATTGAATAACTTTTTGTGTCCACTTTGCAGTTTTGCGTATCAGTTCCATTATATCGCTTAGGCTGATATCTTGGGTAGACTTTAATTTGATGTAATCAAACTATACACAGGCTGATTTTAGCCTTGAACTTATCATAATGTATTAACTTTTATTCATATGAAGCTTTTCTTTAGTCATTTGAAGGACAAATAACAGTTGCACAGTTGGATCTCTTGTGTTATAAGTTAACTGTGTTTTAAGGAAATAAGTTTCATTTTCCATCTCTGGTATTAGTTATTATCAGATATTGGCAGAAACTGTTGCTTTAAATAAAGTAAAATATGCAAATAGGAGTGGGTTTAAATGTCTTAGTTGTGATTCAAGTATCAACAAATAGGATGGTTTATATAGACTACAGACTAAACATTACAGATAGAGTCAACTCCCTTTTAGAAAAACTTCAAAACTACAATGCCAGTATTATCTTGTAGACCAGCACTTTTCAAATTGCAGTACATGATCTACATCAGGCGTTCAGATTCCTGTGCAGTTTAGATATCTGTTGAATTTTGAGTCTACTTAATCCACGTTATTGCCCTCTTTTGGGTTAGTACTTGTTTAGAAATAGTATAAAAACTGTATATTCCTATTTTGGGCCTGGTTTAGCCATAGTTTAGACCTACAATAGTCCTGTTATAGATCTGGTTTAGATCTAGTGGTAAATATTTTCTCATGTGGTACTTAGTGAGAAACGTTCGAGAAGCAGATGTGGAGGGAAATCGTCAAAGCTTCTGCCAATCTTAAAGTAGATCTGACAGATGCTCTTAGTCTGCAGAGTTTGACCAGGCCAATCCCACTTAAGTCCTGGGAGAGAGTCTCTTCTTACAACCCTCTGGATTGTAACACTGCACAAATTGTGTGGTCCTCTGGGTTTTATTGCTTTTTTATAGTATCATTGTTTGGCTTTTGAGGTTCCTATATTGTCCTGTTATAGTCTTGTGAGCTGTAAGTCATATTATATCGCTGTTACCTAATCAGAAACATACCTTTAGTTGTTTAGTTTCCTTCACACATTTGAGCAACCCTTTGTAATTAGTCTGTTTACATCTCCAACCCTCAAAATGCTCTGTTCCACCTTTCGATGTTATAAGAAAGTAGTTTTCAAGGTAACAGCTACTAGTTAAATGAAGAGCTGCCTTTATCTTTAGTTTTTTTAGAGATGAGCAAGTCCAGGTCTGCAATTATCCAAATGATTCTAATGACGGTGTACGAACAAGGAGGAACAGACTGTTTCCAATTTGAGGGAAAAACTCTAAAGCCTAAATATGCAGGGTTTGTGTGAATCAAAGGGTTCTTTTCTCGGGGGCACCTTCACATTCTCATTAGAGGCTCCTGGTGTGATGAAGCCCACTGATCTGAGCGGGACTGAGATTACTGAGGATACCTGGAGCTCTTTTGTGCAAACATTTATGCATCAATTTGAAAAGACAAAATCTAAGCTAAGAAAGTGTAAACTGACATCTGGTAATAGTTTGTACAATCAGATTTTGTATATTTTGATTGCTTTGTTGTAAATTATTTTCAGTGGCTTAATTTTTGATGCTGTTGTCTTGGTTTCTGTGCTTCACTTTGGAAACAGTTTTGTTCATAAAATGTATTATAACGATGAGGGGTTCTTCATATATGTCTATGGTGGAATGTTCAGCAGTTACCACGGTGACACAGTGCACACATTAGCAAACATTGCCCCAAAAAAGTCTTTAAACTCAAGAAAGTAGATTTAAACAGCACATTTTAAGGAGTCTGATCAATGCAAGTGTCTATGGTCCTGTTTAAAAGCCCTAAATGTCTGTGCTGTTTTTGATCCATGTATTTAGGTATTCATTTTTTGCATTTTAAAGTGTGATATTTTGCTGAAGTGACAATAGAAGTTAAGCAGTAATACTGAAACTAATTTATGCCACTGACATAAAAACTCAAGAGCAGAATTAAACCACAAAAACTATTCTAAAGCTAAAATATTCTTTAAAAATCTGCAATGAGTCATCCAAGTTATTAAATCACCATTTTACATTTGAAATCTCACCATATTGTCACATGGAGATGATCAAAATAAAACCCAAAGTGCAAAGCTTTAAAATAATATTTTTTTAATGAACAAATAGCACCAGTGATGAAAAAAAACTGAAACAAATTAATCAAATCACAAAAGAGAGGACAATATAATGACAATGCATCAACAAAGGACATTGGAAAAATGAAGCTAAAATATCAGGAAACAGGGAACAAAACAACTAAAAAGAATAAGACACACAAAAATATAACTAATGAAAACAAAACACAAACCATCACACAAGCATTTCCCATTAGTACAAAAAAAATGTGCACATGATAAATATTGGCCCCCAAAAATATAGCTCCAGTTTTTATATACTGAATAATAAGCCAATAGTAATTTTTGTGACAGGCCTACGTGTATCTCTATGTGTGTACAGAATAGCCCTGGCGAAGTACATCCCGTTCATGGGGACTCTGCTTTGTGTCCATCCTCGTGACCTGCGCTCCACCAGCAGCAGCTTCGTCTCCACCCGGCGCTCCACTGTGACCAGCCAGACCTCAGACAACAGCTCCCACCTGAGGAGACAGAGCACCGCCAAGTCCCGCCTGTCCTCCGTCTCAGACAGCGAATCGGTAACTGGGTCAATCACGTATAAGGACTTTCAACAAGCGAATTTTAAAATTGAGTTGGTTTTTATTTCAAATATTTACAATGTCAGGTCTGCAAAAATCTATGTTTGACAATTATATAAAGCTTTAGTGTTTTTTAATGTCCCTGAATTTGCTATAACCTTAAAAAATATCATGTGGTGTGACCGCGAATAACCGGTGCTAAGTGTTAATCTAAGTTGTCTATCTAAGGAAGAATCTAAGAAATATCTATTCAAAAAAGATGAAATTTCATGTGGGACTAAAACACACAAAAAAGAAAGAAAATAAATTTTTAAAAGTTTAAAAATCATCAGTTAAGGGCGGACGGTTGCACCACATGAACATTCGAACACTTTAATTTAAAAAACATGCAGAATAACTCATGATTTGTGAAAAAATGATTTGGTTCCATGGAGGTCAGAGGTTCTACAGGTATGTGGGGAATTATTATGAAATTGTAACTTTTTAACTGTAGAAATTGCAACTGGACTCACGTCATGTCATTGCCTCAACTACTGATTTATTACGTTTGTATATTGTGTAGAAATTGGTTGAAATTGTTTTCTCATGGGCAATACTAGGTACTGATTGTTTAAAATTAAGATAATCTAATGGCCAGTTATCTCTGCTGATATTTTTGGGCTGATTTTGATCATTTTCTCAAAATTCTGCAATTTAAAGGTGCATTGCGCAACTTTTCTGATGGAATATCCGGCACCTGCTTGTCCTTATGGAGATGTCATTGCTTTGCCTTAAATGTTCCATGGTATGACATTAAACACGTAGATCTAGCATTTATTCATTAAGGGTGTATCTATTGCTCAAAAATACAATAAATCTCTGTGAATAGGGGCGACTCTCCACAGATCTGACTAGTTATGTAGCCTATAGTTGTTTCCCTTGAAATAGATTTAGGTTTAATGTCTATCCTGGAACATTACTGCTGGAGGCAAGCAGATAACGGATACTCCTCCAAAGTTACAGAATGCACCTTAAAATTTACTATAAATTAATAAACCGCCTTTTTTTTTAACACAAATCTAAGAGCTATAGCCACATTTTGAGCAATCTCTTTATGTGTCTACTTTAGGCAGAAAATATCGGCCTGTATTGGGGATTTAATCACTGCAGCCAATATGTTAAAAAGTGCAAATATCAACCAACCATTATATCCATCTATACCTAATTTTAAGTTCTTAATTCCAATAAAATAATGGGTCCAAACTAGGCCCAGTTAATGTTAATACTTGTAGTGAACTCAAGCTTCCCAGATTCCTGACGATGTGAACAGTGTAAACTCCACAGAGGCAGGGTCGGCTGAATTTTAAGAAGGGCATTTTATCATCAGTCAGGATACAGGAAATTTGTCTGGGACTGAGAGCTACACAATCTGCAGACAAGAAACATTGAAAATCACCTGGTTCCACCACAGTTTTTCTCTGTTTTGAGGAGGTCACTCTAACTGTTCCTGCGTCTGTTGTGGTTCAGGGTATGACGGACACTGAGGCGGATCTGTCCAGTCTGAGCTCCAGGCCGGCCAGTCGACAGGTCTCGTGTGACATCAGCAGAGACACGGCCGAGAACGCCGATTTCAAACCCTCCTCCAGCTTCAAGATCAAAAGCCACGACTCTGGGATCTTTGAAAAGGTACCTTGCATCTCCACTTAACCCACTTCTATTAAAGCCTGAATATGTAACATTTAGGACTGTGCAAAAATACAGAAATATTGATGCTAAATTTGATGATATAGTATTGATATATTGCCAACATATATACATTTTTTGGTATTTTTTTAGCTTTTTTTGTTGGTTATTTAGCATTTCGTCACCTTCCTAAAATAATTGCCTAAGTCACTTTTTGCCCAAGTCTTCCTTAGGCAAAAAAATGCCATAATTTAAATTTTGGGGGGAGTTTTTTGTGTTTCCTGTAAAACCTGAAAAAATGACTTTTGCGATTATTTTTAGAAGGTGTCGATTTATAATTCAGGAATCAGAGCATAAATCTTTTTCCTATTAAAATCTAAGTCTTTGCCTCTTTGTGTTCACATTTAAAGATGGGGTTTATTTTACTTCTATGGAGTATTAACTGCCAACACGTAACATACATTACATCAACATGCATTCTGCTATTGCAACTACTACTTCATTGTATCAGGATTGTGAAGTTGTAGTGTATTGTTTTGTATTTGCTTTTGTATTTTTATGGAAAATTGTTGTATGGGCTTGTGGGCTAAACACCTGACCGAACCTTACAGCTAATCGTAAGGATGGTTTGAATAGGGCCCGGGAGAGATCACAAGATTACTTAAACATGCATGAAGTTCTTGTAGAGGTGCAAACGCAAGGAATAGCAAAATAAAAGTGAAAAAATGCATAGTGCACTCAGATGGCCGTTGTCCAACAATGTTTCAGCACAAAAGCCTTCGTCAGATCAATTTTCTTGCTTTGGGCCGCAATACACAAAATGGTTGCCAGGGAACAGCGTTACACCGTGGTAGGAAGCTCCAAAGCACACCCCCTTTAGTAATTTTACCATTTTAGATGCTGCTGCTGTTTCGCTCCATTGAAGTTTTGTTCTATTTTGTACAATGGCAATAACTCTAATCTAATCTCATTCCTTTGATGCTAAATTCTGAAAACATTCTGAAAGCTAATGAAGACAAATGGCCCCCTCCCACCTCCGCTCAGGCTCACAGTCTAATTCAGGAGTGTGAATCTGTGCGCTGGTATTTGATGTGACAGATCGTACAGAGAGCACAGAGGAGGCCTGTCTCTGTGCTTCATTAGTCTAACTGCCTTTGTGATCCTTACAGACGTCCTACGACACTGACTTCTCGATGGGAGGCCTGAGCGAGCGCAGCACCATCCCCACTGTGAGTACAGTCATCATCCAACAGGAGACATTTATCTGTAGATATCAGCCACCAGGGGGCGTCCGTCAGAACATATCCACATGAGGTTTTCACACTGTTATCTTTATTATTATTGGCTGTTGAAGTGTCAGTATGCAGATGTGAGTGGCTGGTTCATGAATATTTCTACAATTACTGGACCTATCTACATAAAACAAAACTAAAGATGGAAGACCTACCCTACCAATATGCATCTGGCACCTGTTACATCCGCAAGCGACAATGAAGGGACCTTTAACCCCTCTAAACCTGTCCTTTGGTCATGTGCATTTGCTTGAAACATGTACATGTTTAGACTTAAACTAAAGCTATTTTGGTCTTTTAAATGATCATTTTTAATTACATTATTACATTATTCGTACATTATGTAATTTTGAAATATAAAGTACGACAATTATTATTATTAATGTGTTCTATCTTATATTTAAAGAGGGGGTATTATGTAAAATGTACTTTTTGGAGCTTTCTACTATGTTATAATCTTTAAAAAAAAAATATATTTTTTTTTGCGAACTCTCCTGGGCCGTATTTAGAGCCTCCTTACAGTTAGCTGTACGATTCTGCCGAATGCTCCGCCCACAAGTTTACGTCACCCATGCTCCCAGACGGCAATTTTTCATACATATACAATAGCGTAATACAAAATAATACACTACAACTTCACAAACCTGATGTAATGTGCAGTAGTTTCATTAGCGGGATGCAGGCTGACTGTGTTGTAATAGTGCTCAGAAGGGGGAGTCCCTTTGCCTGGGGAGCAGAGGAGAGGGGACTTAATAATAGGTAAAGCTGTAATTTAAAGATGCTATTTGTTGGCAATTAATACCCCACAAAATTGTAATACTCCCTCTTTAAATAAATGCCATTAAAATAAGTGACTTTTCAACTGTTCATAATCTGCATAAACAAACTGTAGCCAGTTTATGTTAGCGGATTTTAAAAAAAAAACTAATTGGAGGCACAAATACTCCAGGATTATCCTAAGATTTTCAGTCTAATGTGATGTACAACATTTTGTCTGACAGAATGGTGATTTTGCAGATGTACCCGTAACAAGAAGAACCATTGGTCGGATCCCAAGCATCGTCATAACGACAGAATCCTTCATTCCCATTGGACGAACCAGCTCACAAACTGCCCAATCCAGGAGCCCCAAGAGCACTGGGTCTGGATAGTTCACTGTGCCCGTTTACATAATGAAGTGTTTAGATTTAGAATTAGAATAATGGTTTTGCAAAAGATGGCTGGTGTTAAAAATGTGTTACACCAAATACACCAAATAATCTTTATTTTGATGTTCAAAATAAAAATTAGAATCATGTTTATAATGTAGTTTTTCTGTGGGGCAGGTTCCTGAACAGATATTAAGTTAAAAAGACATAGGCAATTGTGTGGTGCTGAATAGGGATGCGCTGACCCAGCTTTTCAGTTTCGATACTTTCACTTTAAGTATATGCCAGTACCCAATATTAACCGATACCAGTGCAGAGACTGAAAATGGCATTAAAGGTCTGCCACCTGCTTGGCTCCATGGAAATATTATTGCTTTGTCTGGAATGTTCCGCTGTATAGATTAAACTTTTCTATCACAAGGGAGACAAATAGGTTACAGCACTACACTACATTACAATTCAGATCTGTGGGAAGCAATAACATCTCCATGGAGACAAGTAGGACCCTCCACAGGAAACGTTGTGCAGTGCACCTTTTACAACAAAAATAAAGTAAGACCAAACTGTTCCAAATGTGTGATGTAGCTGTTTTTTATCCTTTAAGCAACTACAGAACAGCTGTGTATAAAAAAAGTTCAAATCATATGAGACTTTCTGGTCCGCTTATTGACAGTAAATAGTCTTATTCCATCAATTATGTCCAGGATACTGACAAATGATTTGGGAGCCAATATACAGTCCAGCTGATTTTCCAGTATCTGCGAAAAATCTGATACCAGCATCAGATCAGTGCGTCCCTAATGAACATTAAATGATTGTGTAACTTTGTATTTTCTCAACCTTCTTCTGTCTTGGTGTTGTTTTGTGATTTTATAATGGACGCAATGTTTATTAATGTGACAGCGTTCCAAACAGCTACAGGCTCACCTTTTTCAGTTCTTGGAAAAAAAATATATTGGTCATTTTAATTTAATTGGCTTCTTCTAACTAAAAAAATCTGATTGTGTTATGAGCAGCCTGCCTCCTGTTTAAAGGCTGACGGTGAGAGAAGCACCTTTGTTTCCCCACAGCCTTGTAATGACTTTGTTTATTCTGTGCATCGCTGTATGTGCATTAACTTGTTTTGTTGTATTCTTTCCTATTTATCTCCTAAAATATTTTTGTGTGTGTTTATGGTGTAATGTGGAATGTGGCGTTGAGTCTGTTGTTGAGTGTAAAGGGATCTGGGTTTTGGAAATGGCAGACCTGAGTTTTAAACCTATTTAATACAATACTTTGTAGTTTAATTGCTAGAAATGCCTTACTGGTGCTATGTTTATGACATTTATGTAGCCTATAGACCTCTACATTGGGTGATGTTGGACATATTTTACTAGAGAGATGAACAAAACCAAACTAACTGTTGATTCATTAGATCTCTGAACTATAAGAATACTGCAATAGGCCAGCAAAGTGTAATCCTTGTTATTGTAACTAAAACAATATAGGCTACTCACTGTACATTTTCATGTCTGTAATGTGGAAGTGAAAACTATCTGGGGAAATCACAGAAACATTATTCCTTTAAATGTTGTTTGTTATATTTATTTTTTACAAATAAACATCATTCAGGTGTTTTGGCTCCTGTGTTCTTATAAGATTTGTATAATTTAGAGAAGTGTTACTCTGTGCCAGAGGACGGGATAGTAAACACAGGGAGAGGACCACATGACCAGTGGTGAATACAGTAAACCACTCAGGGGAGCATTTAACAGAATGTCCCCACAGAGCGACCCTGCCTTTAATGTGTATCATAATGCAGTGTTTTTCATAGAAATTTGCACTGTAAAGTGGCACTGTCTTTGTTCTTATGGGTCAGCATGGCCAGTGGTCAAAAAAAATTAGCCTGAGGGCTGCATTTGGCCGCGGGCCACAGTTTGGACACGCTGGTGACCTGGAATGGGGTCATATACAGTCTATGAATGGAGTCTTACAGAGCTGAACTACCCGGGCTCTGTAAAACTTTGGGCCAGCAGAACATTAGATTCCTATTGGAGTACTGTCTCTTTAAAAAAGCCCTTCTAATGAAAATCCCCACTAACACCCTCGGGTGCCCTGCTCCACCCACGCTTCAGGCTCGGGCCGAGCCGGGGACAGGAGCGGCATCCCCGGAGCGCAGAGCTCGTGTTTGTCCCCCGGTCACCGGTCCCCGGTCCCCGGTCAGGTACAGTACAGCATCAGTTTCCCGCCTCTCTTTTATTAGTTAGTGCGTCATGCGTCATTAGCATGTTTATGAGCGCGCGCAGCGGGACGGAGGAGCGGCGGGTGCAGGAGGCTGTACGTCTGTACGTCTGTACGTCAGAGTCACTCTCCCTACACAAGGTTAGAGTGCGGCTCAGGGGTCACTTTTACCCGCTCTACGTGCACTTTAGACGGCCACTGAGCCGGGCACGGCTCCAACAGGTGCCACCGCTCCGGGGGGGAGGTGTTTTCCGGGAGCTCGGTCAGTTGTGTGACCGTGAGGAGGAGCTCCTAACGGGGCCAGCTGGAGCAGGTGCGGTGTCGTGTCACCACCTGGAGAATAGGTGACAGTCTCTGCTGTCATATGGCACGTCTGCCTCTGGGATATAAGTTACATTAAAAACTGCAAGTTAAACTTATGCTAATGACATAACATTAGGCCTATAAACAAAAACTGAGCCTAGTCAGCAGCTCAGCACTGGGTTTATTGTGTCTATTTTGACCTGACACTATAATTAGGCTCTGATATATGGCCCAGTCAATAACTGTTTGCTTGGTTCGCTCACAATACCACAGGGCACAGCGGACGTTTGCAAATGAGTCTTGGCTCTGTGTGAGTGACTGAAACTCCAACTAATGTTGTCATTATAAAGTGAATTCACCTTTTACTTGGCAGGCTGTTATGGCGGAAGAGTGAGCATCTTCTAATGTAGACCTGAACTCATGTCCAAAGTCTATTTAAGCGATGATCAGTCTGTTTGTACAGAGACAGATTCCTTAATGAGAATGGAGTCTGTCTCTGTATAAATGGCCTGATCATCACATACTGAAGTCTTATTCACACACATTTCATTCACATTTTCAGACACTTCTTTGCATACTATTATATAAAAACAGTCCTTTCTATATTACACACATATAGTACGTGCATTAGTTGTTGCCATAACAGAAGGTAAACCTCATGGAGCCAACTGTGTAACTGTGGCCTGAGTGGGTTAGTTTTATTTGAGTGTGTTTGGCACTGTGCAGAGATAGATCTGTTCACACTATCTTAGCCGGTTTCTTCTCTGTCCCATAGTTTTCTAAACTTAGAAAGAGCTCTTGTCTGGACAGAAGCTCAACCCAGCCCCAGGATCTCAGTAGATACACAGCACAGAAATATCACAATATCCACCAGCATAGGCCAAATATGTTTTATTTATTATTCAGACCTTATGTGCTCTTAGGATACAGGCTACCATAGACTGTATAAGGAAATGGACTAAGTGAGTGTGACGTCACCTTTAACGTTGGGAATAAAAAAGGAAAAAAGGAATACAAAAATTGGAGGATAGGAATTGGATTGGTTAATATCCACATTTTAAGACCACAATAGCAAGCCTGACAGCAGCGGTTACAGAGAAAGAGGCAACATTTTTATCAATACTAAGTTAATTGGAGCCGGAGTTGATGGATGTCTATTTATATATATATTTAGTCTATGGTACTGTTCAATTGAATAGACCAGATGAAATTGGGCTGAGAGACCTCTAACAGACTGCAGTGTATTAGGACAAGTGAAGTCTCCTGACAGTGTTGTGCGGTGGAGTATGTACGTGTTTAGACAACTGCTCTGTGAATGTTCCCACTGTTGTTAACACCTGTCAGCAGCCTATGCGCACAGACTTTACTCAGGTTTTTGTCAGGACCAAATGCACTCTCCTCTACGCTCTACAAAGTCAGAACAGAACCAAGGCAGATAAAGGTCACACAAAGCTGACTCTTATGAACTTTTTAGTTGAGGGCCTGTCACCTGCTTTTTTCTATGGATATGTCATTGCCACTGGTGCCACTGACATTTAACAGATCTGCCTTATATTTATTCAATTACAAGGGGCTATACTGCTCAAAAATATTTAGAAAAACAGGCGTTCTGACTGGAAGCGGGGTTGCCTCTCCACAGATCTGACTTGTAACTAGGTGTGGTTTCAAAGAGATAAGAGAAAAAAAGATCTGATGTTTTAGCTATGTTATAATGTTATTACCTTCTCAAAAACATACCTGGAGCTGTGTTTTTTATTTAATTCCTTTTATTATTAGTCTGTTTTCATCTCCAAAGCTCAAAATGCTCCACTTTGTGTTGTCATGAAGCAGTAGTTTTCAAGTTGACACCTACTTTTTGGCATTTATTTCAGTAGAGATGGACAATTCCACATAGCAAAAAGTGGAGTGTTAAAATTGCCTCTCACAGAATCAATTTGAACATTTAGTCACCGTTTATATAAGTCCAATCTGTTCTAAAGTTAATTTAAAATTTTGGGAAATGTTTATTAAGTAACCCCAAAATCAAGAGTTTTATTAACGTTTTAAGAATAAACAAACAACACTTGTAGGGTTATCTTGATTTAGCTAAACAACACACAGAGATGATTTATTTTAGTTTTTTACTTATTTTATTTTTAGTTATTTTATTTTTAGTTAATTTAAGATAAAATTATGTACAAAACTGGTCAAACTGGTCTTCTCTTACGGGAGGTGCCAAATTAAGACTAAGGGAAGTTGAATTAACTTCAACTATATCAGTTCTAGCAAATAACCCCAACTCGAACCTCCATGTAACTTTCAAATAGTTATAAGACTTTTTGTGTTAAAAACAACTCTGAAATATTTTACCTTGAAATGTTAAACCCCCAATTTTTGCTGTGCATGAACGAAATTATCCAAATAATTCTAGATCTATGGAGTCTTGCTGTATTATGACGTGACATCAGAAGGTGGAGTAGATATAGTATGTGTATAGTGTAGTATAACATGTGTGAATGAAACAAAACACAACTCCAGGTAAGTTTGTGATGAGGAAACAACATCATAAAATTGCTCGGTACAGTGGTGATCGCCGAACAGTCCATCTTACTTGCCCTTTGGCTCAGGAAAACACTTGAGCCGTGACCTTTATTTTATCATCGCAAAGATAATGAGACTTATCCTGATTGGACGGAGGGGGCCCGGGCTGTGAGCGGAGCGGGCCCTGGCAGAGGGGTGGGTGCAGCTCTAGAAGAATCCTGCCCGGTCTATATTAGCCCCGGTGAATCACAACGCGCCAGGCATACCAGGTGTCCGCTTTCATGCCATATAAGTCCACCACCCCCTCCCTCCTTACACCCCCTCC
>KN510665.1:37956-50167 GCA_000787155.1 Scartelaos histophorus
CCACATCTCGTCACATCTCTGGAGCTAAGCAGGGGTGGGCCTGTGTAGTGCTGGGGTGGGAGACCTTGGGGTTTTAGTCAATCATGATCAAACTGAAATTGCAATTTCAATAAATACAATTAGCAAACTGCAAAGGAGTTTGGTATTATGGTATTTTTAAACACCACAATTTCCTCTACAAACAGCTAAATCTCTAGTCTTATTCTACATAGAAATGGGTAACCCTGTAGGCTAGATCTGTACAAACATGTCCTGAAATTCTTGTATTAGTTTGTCATTTTATATTTTAGTCTAAATGTGTCCAGATGAATTTAAAAAGTGAATTCTTCTGGATGCATTTATCATGTGAACTTTGAACAGAATCCTATTATTAAAATTGCAAACCTTGCCAAAGGGTTCAGCCTTCACATTGGGAATACTAGGTGTAGTAGTGGAGCAGCTGTATCTCAAGTGCAGGCTGTGTGTGGAGTATTGGTGGAGGTCAGAGGGCTGATGGCACAGGTTGGCAGCCATGCATCTATCATCACCCTGGGGCAGCTGTGGCTACAGTAGGAGTCTACCACCACCCGGAATGGAGCAAAAGAGTAATGTGATATGGTTGGGCTCCAAATGTTTCAATCTACCTTATGTCATCATCATGTGGTATTCTCAGATGTGGCTGACAGTAGCTCAGTTGGTCTTGTTTATCCACTGACCCACAGGTTGTGCAGCAGTTCTGGCTCTTACAGATGAATGCTGTTGTTGTGTCCTTGGACAAGACACTTAACATCCTTTGCCTCCAGTGTTTGTGTACACTGCAGTATGAAAGTGTTTCTGAATGGGTGAGTGGTTCCTTGATGTAAGTTGCTTTGAGTGCCCTGAAGGTGGAAAAGCGCTGTTGTAAAAGTGTGACCTTTTACCATTTCTGTCATTATCATGTGATGTTCACAGAAGTGCTTCTCTTTTCCTTCTGTTGTCATGGTGTTTTCTTTGCCCAGAAGTTTTGATTATAGGGGCTAAGGCTAAAATGCAAAGTTCCCAAAGCCTGAATAATGCATAGGACCTTTACACTTGACCTCACACGGCCCGTGTAAACATATATCCATACAGACATTGCTTTGGGCTTGTGAAAATAACTATGTTCTATTTTGGAGAGAGAAAACCATTTGAATATTGCGGATGTGTGATATAGAGTCTGGCTCCATTAGGCAGGCGCTCCCCAGAGTGTATCTCAGTAAACACAACAATGCCCTCGTCAGCTGCCCCTTGAAATGTGCCACAGAAGTAACAGTGGTACACCTCAGGTCACACACAGGGCACCCTCATTATCCTATGGTGTAGCCTACTGTTGTGTCATTTGGCAAGACATTTACATGCTACGTTTTCTTCAGTGATAGCAACAGTATTACGGTATTTATTCTCTGATACACAAACGTACTGGGATTTGACAGATAGTGTGTTTATTTCTTCATACATTGACATTTGCAGGGAACATATACACATTCTTTAACTTAAGTATGATATAAGGTGCTCATTATTAGCTTACTCAAAGTTGCATTTTGACTGATTCATGCATGTTTGAGTTATCCTGCAATGTTCTACCTTTGATGTTTGCTCTTCTTCAAATCATTCAGGCCCTTCTTCAAATCATTTATCATGTTCAATTTCAAGTAGACAGAACTAAGATGACGTCCTTCTAAATTAAACCATTTTAAAGGTGTATTTTCCAAACATGCCAAACATATACATATACAATACAATATGCTGATGGCGTTAACTTGTGAAATGTGCAATATATCGGTAGGTAAAGGGAAAAACGGTCGTGGGCTCAACATTTTTGTGAGGATTTGTCCAGTAAAACCTCAAAATATGGATTTTGCCTTTGTAAAAACAATTAGTGTCGATCATAAACAATTCCAATTTTTAAACTGGGCTCTGGTATCATTCACTTGTATTTGAGAGGTTTTCATTTTCCAAATTGTTCTTGATTTTCATATTTGATTGATTTTCTTGATTTTAATATTTGTAATATTCTGAAGTTAATTGCAGTTTTCCCATTAAGAACATATTTTGTTCCTTTCACTTTTGCCTCCAGCTGCCTCCATCCCAGAATTTAGAATGTGAAAGGGTCTAAACCTTCAGACCTCCCCCCTCCTCCCCCCTCACTCTCCCCTTTAATCCCCAGGTAATGCCCAGTTTAGCAGCTCTATTTGAAATCTGGTTTTTGGCAGAGTTTAGGTGTTTAGTTCCTCTTTAAGGCACTTGAAACCCACATTCAGCTGTGATTGCAGGTCCTACATCCAGCTCCTTTAACAAGCATCTGAACTATTCATACAGACTTAGAGTTAAATATTTCTGGATTACTTCTATCCCCTTGTTGTCAAAGCTTGTATTTTGTTTGTGTTTTCTTAGCAATAATATAACCCTCAAAGTCTTACCATTTGCGAATCGCTGTCTCCCTGTGTAGTCCTATTGGATCAACAGAACCCGCTTTTAGCTGTCTATCATTGCCTCTTCCAGTTTTGCTCTATGACATAAGTCCCCGTTATGGCTCTGGGTGGAGTCCAAACCCCTCAGCTTACCACCAGAGCACTCCCTGTTAACATGTAGGCCCCCTCTATATCCCTCCAGGTGCAAAGGTCAAAGGTCGTGGACTGAAATAGCCGGCGGAGATGAGAGCGACGTGCGTGTGTGTGTGTGGATATGAGTCAGCGAGGGTTAGCTCCGTGGACAGCTGCTGGGGGTTACACGAGTGCTGAGGAGCCAGTGTCCCCATTGGCCTGTTTGTGTTTAATAATGTTGAGTAGTGTTGTCACAATACTAGAATGTCAAAGTATTACCATTTAATGTGATTCAACATTAAGTGGTAGTACTTTCTTTTCTATTTCCATGTGGTTTTAAATCTGTGTAATCCCTCAGTGGTCCAAGTAGGTTCCATAGTTGTTCCAGGGGTGTATACTAGTCTATGTGCTCTTATACTTATTCTGATACAGCTCAAGATCATTCTAAAACTTTTTGGGAAATGCACTTCTGTCCTGTGAATGGGACCTTTTTAGCATCAGTATTTGCTTTAATTAGAATATTTTTTTGTATTCTAGTGTTATTATTGTTTCATATTAGTTACAGAATGTTTTGTTGCTTAAAAGCATTGAAATGCCACCTGCGTTTCTTGAAATACATTTTGTTATGAGCAGGACCCCCTCTTCACAAATCTTTAATTCTATTTGATTTAATTTGAACAAAATGGACTCTTGTGATCGTTAAGTCATGTTATAATGTTGTTTCCTCCTAAAAACATACCTGGAGTCATGTTTTGTTTCATTAAAACATGTTTGAGTAATCCTTTATTAGTCTGTGTGCATCTCCAAATCTCCAAATGCTCTGTTCCACCTTGTGATGTCATTGAGTGAGTGTTTTCAAGTTAACAGCAGCTTGCTTTTACATTTAGTTTAGTAAAGATTGACAGTTCCATGGCTGAAATAGCCAAATGTTTAGTGAAGGTGTATGGTTTTTAAAACACACTGGAGCACTTTCTGTATTCCCACATGATGTCACAAGGTGAGAGTGTTTTCTGTTTGAGAGAAGAACTCAGCCAAATCCCTATGCAGGATCCCTATGCAGGATTTTGTGTGTTAACCATGTGAATGAAATAAAACACATCTCCAGGTCTGTTTGTCATGAAAAAACATTATAACAGATCAGAAAATAGAGTAATAAGGGCCCTTTAAGCTGCTTCTTAGCACACTTTTCTTTCGGTGTAACCATCTTTTATGTGTACGCCTTCCCTTTAATTACCAGTGATGTTAACCTGCCAATACTTTGCTGTCCCTCCATTAAAGGGGATCTATACTCAGGTAGCTTTTTAGGTTAAAAGGCTCTTTAATCACCGCTGTATTGACTGCCCCCATCTGATTGATTATTTCATGGAAAACTTTAAACACTCATGCATTCAACTATTCTCTAAAATGACAATGACTTACGGTAATTCCTTTTGTGCACTGACCTGTGATTTTAAAGCCCACCATGTAAGGTAACTGGAACTGGGAAGGATTAGCCTCAATTTATGCAACGCTTTTAGAATGTTAAACAGTAATTAAAGGTGCTACATTACTCAAAATTGACTCTTGTGAGCTTTAAGCCATGTTTTAATGGTTTAATGGCTTTGTTTGCTGCTTTGTTTCTTTGTTTGCTTTGTTTCATTCACATGTGTTAATAATCCTTTATTATTAGTCTGTCTGCATCTCCAAAGTTCAAATTGCTCTGCTTCACCTTGTGATGTCATGTAACAGCTGCTTTTTAACTTTTAACAGGGCTGAAATCATTCAAATGATTCTGGTGAAGGTGTATGGGGTTTAAAAACACAGTCGAGCACTTTCTTTATTACCACATGACATCACAAGGGGGAACAGAGTGCTTTGTGAGAAGAACTCAGTCTAAATACGCAGGGTTTGTGTGTTAAACATGTGAGGATGAAACAAAACACAACTCCAGGTATGTTTGTGATGTGGAAACAACATTATGACATAGATCAGAAAATAGTGTAATATGGGTGTAATAGAAAAAAAGTTTAATTTGTGTTTTTTGTATCTCCTCTCAGATCACCCCAGGGAGCAAAGCAGCCATGGGAAACCTCATTCAGGGGGACGTTATTGTGGCCATAGATGGAGTGAGCACTGATGGCATGACTCACCTGGAGGCTCAGAACAAGATCAAGATGGCCAACTACAACCTGGCGCTCACCATGTCCAAGTGAGTGCCCGTTTGATGAAGTACGATATAGTGCTACACAAAAATTAAGATAAAGGAACATTTTAAACTACTTTATTATGCTGACATAATAACACTAAATCAACCATTTTTGCAGTTTGTCTGCTATTAATGGTCTTATCTTGATTTATGGACAAAATAGCAAAATAAAAAACAGAGCCAGGTAGCGAGTTAGTGGCTAGCAGGTTAACAATGCTCATTTATATACAATCTCCAATCCAATCCAGCTTTATTTATATAGCACATTTTATAAACCAAACAGTTTCCAAAGTGCTTCACACAGCAGTGTAAAACATTCGACTCTAAAAAGTCAGCAGTCTATGTATAGATTTAGACTTAGACAGACTGTATTGATCCACAAGGGAAATTACTTGGACACATATTACTATAGTAATAAGATTTCTGGTTCTTCACTAGTGCAAATAAAAAGGTACTTAAAATTATACAGTTACTCACTTCACCCATTGATCCAAAGATTGGTTTAATCAAGCTTTCCCATATATAAATAGACATAGAGCTAACCTGCTAGCCGCCGCATTCCAATTGGGAAGTTGGCATGGACACACTTCTGGCTCCATCGACTCCATCGACTCCATTCACTTTGTACTTCACTTTGGTCTTGAAATTACCTTCAGTGTCCTCTCTCCAGACTGGCTCTTTAGTTGTTATGATACTCGTCCCTTTAATTCCTCCCCTCAACGAGATTCATTTGACTGTAGCTGAACACTCTGAGTGGTGTCACACTCTCTTAAACTACCTTGTTTTTTATTCTACACGAAGCAGGAAGTAATATTGGTGCGCTGTTAGCATGCTACTAGTTGTCAGTGGCTTGATGGCGAATCTTAGCTCTGGCTTTATGAAACGCACTTATGAAGTCATTATTGCAGTGAATGATTAGGATGCTAGGAACACGTTAACAAAGTGAGGAATATGTTTAGACTGCTGCACACAGTGTAAAAGGAGCTACTTCTAAGTCAGACAAGCCACTTTAACTTTGGTTTAATTAAGGTTTCCCATACACTGTAAATATACCATACAAATAGGAAGTGAACATGGGCGTGCTTGCGGCTCCATCGACTTCCACTCCAACTCAGTTTGTGTTGAAAAATGTCTCCCCTCTCTCAGGCTCCTCATTTTGATCTTAAAAAGTTCATATTATCTTACTCTACATGATTCTGTTGTTTTTATGTCGCTATTTTGATGGTAAATATATTGTTATTCCTATTATAGTGCTCGGCTTCAATTCTGTATCTGAAATAGTTTTTAAATAAAAGTCTTTGTCAAACAGTGGTTGTTTTTAGCACTTAGCCTCAGCTGCCTCTCGGTCTGTGTGGGGTGAGGAGGTGGTGGCTGATGGGCTTGTGAGTACAAAGGGCCAGAGTGATACAGATGCCACCAAGAATTAGAACATTAATAGAACCAGCCAATTATATTTACCCAAAATGAACTTCAGACCTGTGTGAACACTCTAAACAATGACAATTTACATTTACATTTCATTTAAAGGCCCTATATTACATCTATGCCAATGGTCCATGGACATCTACTACTCTTTGTGATATTAGTTTTAGTATCGATTTGTATCTGACTTTCAATTCTTTTGACAGTCCTAATTTCCAGTGGATCTTCAGTGAGGCTGCACAATGCTCTGAGCTGTTTTCAGTTCTTTTCTGTGCTCCTTCTTTGCTCTCAGGCTCCTCTCTTGTTGTCTTTAATGAAGATAATTGGGATATCTGCGCTTATTTCTGAACCTTTACCGCAGAGACTTTTTTGTCATCTTAGTAGAACAGGAGACTGGACTATTGACTCCTCTGATTGGTGTCCTTGAATGATTACAGCGCAATTTTCTCTTTATTCTGACCTAGAAACTCAAAACTTTTTAATATTTATATTTAGTACTGCATGTATTTCTGAGTTTTCCAGTTCTGATGATGATTTCAGTTCTATGGCTTTAAGTATCTGCAGAAACTCTGTATCAACTAATACCGGTGCAATTAATTTCCTTTTAAAATAAGACCAAACTGATCCAAGTATTTTATCGAGCTGTTTTCTGTCCCTCAAGTAACTGCAGACCAACTCTGAATAAAAAATTCAAAACATTATGAGACGTTCTGGGCTAACTACAACCATTAAAAATTGTATTACATCAATTTATATTTACACCCAGGATATTGACTGAACCAATATTTGGAAGTTGTTCCAGATCCATCAGATTTTTGGTTCATCCTAGTTCTCCATCATAGTTTTAAAATGTTGGCCTATGTACTGTGTAAGAAGTATCCTGTATAGCCTTGTTTGTACAGTGATCCCAGTTGCCCAGTCTGCCAACATGGACTGTATTTGGAAATCTCTTAGCAGTGAGGCACAAGAGCTGTCAATCAAAGCTGTTGCTAACACTAACAGGAGTGACCTTGGGGAAAAAAGCACCAGATTGGTCTGTTATAAATGTTCATGTCTTGATTTAGAAATAAAAACACCAGGACCCAGAATGATGAGTGTCACAGCAGCAGTTACAGAGATTAGCCATTATTTATCAACTGGTACTTTGCTGGGGTGAACAGATTTTCAGATTTTCAGATTCAAAACTGGATCACATAAGAGTTGGGATGGTTGGTATAAATAAAGCTTTGAAAAGACTGCGCAACATTGTCCATTCTCGACTCACTTGTGGGTGAGTTACAATCTGAAGGACTTCTGTTGGTGCATTTTTTCTCTTTTTTTGCCTTATAGTCATTTTCCAGCACTGTTTTCTGTATTTTAGTTAAACAAATGATAATATATCCCTCTCTTTACTGTTAGCGCGGATCAGATTGGTCCAAAATAGAGACACCTGGGACAGTTCTTGTTTAAAACTGGGACAAATCAGTGCTTTTGGGTAAATCTGCTGGGACAGGAGACACAGGGATCAAAACTGGGACTGTCCTGGGTAAATTCTTGTTTAAAACTGGGACAAATCAGTGCTTTTGGGTAAATCTGCTGGGGGACAGGAGACAGGGGGATCAACTGGGACTGTCCTGGGTAAACAGTGATGCCCAGTCACCGTATACTTTGCAGTGACATCACATTGGGGTGTTCTACATGTATCACTAATGGGGGAATGTTTAGAGGTTTCAATGGTGACACTGCAGACATTAGCAAACACTGTCAAAAAAGTTTAAAAATGCAAGAACAAATATTTTCAGGAGTCTGTGTTAATACAAGCGTTCGTGATAGGTTTTTGAGTTTGAACAAAAAGATGAGAGTGACTAACTGAAAAACTATTAACTAATGCTAGCTTGTGACTGTAATTTTTTGTCTTGAAGACTTGTTTAACAGCACAAATTCGCTCACCTGTTGTAGCTCCAATCAAGTCAGCACTTTCTGTTCAGATTAAAGTCTGACTTGAGCAACAGAGCTTCAGACAAAGTATTGCTTTTAGTTAGCTTCACATCCCCAGGTAATGTTGATGACGCTGCAGTATCAATTGAAGTCCATTAGTAGACTCAGATGGAAGCACTTTGTCCCAAGCTGACTTCCTACAGTGCTGTGAATATATTTGCCCACTTCCTGATTTCTTCCTTTTTTGCATGTGTGTCACAGTTAACTTTCAGAGCATCCAACTAATTTAAATATTAAAGAAGGATAACCCAAGTAAACATAAAATGCAGTTTTTCTGTAATGATTTATTTGTTAAGCGAAAAATAATGTCCCACTAGGGGTGTGCAGAAATATTGAAATACCAATATATTGTACCATTTAATGTGATGATACAGTATCAATACCATTTGCTGCTGTATTGATAGATCGACAGGAGTACTTTTTGGTATATTTTACTTAATAATTTTGTCACAGCGCCACAGTATTGTTGTTTGTTCAGAGGATGGAAAGTCATTTATTCAACACATTTGACATATTAATTGTTTTGATGATTAAAATGGGTGTGTTTCATATATATGGGTGTGTTTCACTTTGCACAAGAAATGGTTTAACAAAGACTTTTAGTATCACAACCATGATTTAGCCATTATTTTTTATTGAACCGTATTAAATTGATTCAAAATACATTATATCGAATCATATTAAATGTATCTATCATATTGTGGCGTGTGTATTGAGGTACGTATCATATCGGCAACTTCTTATTGATACCCAGCTCTATATCCAACCCAACATGATCCTGTGTGAACAAAATAATTGCTCCCCTTGTTATGATGAGGCAACTGTGATTAATCCGATTATTGTAGAAAGCTGAGTTCAGTTTCATAGCCACACTCAGGCCTGATTGCTGACAGACCTTTCAAATCAAGAGCTCACTTAAACAGAACCTGTCTGACAAGGTGAAGTAGGCCATACTGAACCCAAGACATCATGCTGTGATCCAAAGAAATTCAGGAGCAGATAAGAAGAAAAGTAATTGACATGTCTCAGTCTGGAAAAGGTTACAGAGGTATTTCTAAATCTTTGGGACTCCAGCGAACCACGGTGAAGGTGATTATCCACAAACGGAGAAAGCACGGTACAGTGGTGAACCCTCCCAGGAGTGGAAGTGTACAAAAATGACCCCAAGGCCTATCAACAACTAATCCAAGAGGTCACAGTGGAACCCAGAACAACATCTAAACAACTGCAGGCCTCATTTGTCTCAGTTAAGGTCAGAGCCGCCACTGCTGACAAAAAGAACATGAAGGCTCGTATCACTTTTGCCAAAAAAAATCTTGATGATCCGCCAAGCTTTTGGGAAAATATTCTGTGGACTAATAAAACAAAAGTTGAATTTTTTGGAAGGAGTGCGTCCCATGGCCATGTAGTTGCAGAGTCTTTTTTGCCTATTGATAAATAAAACTGGCAGTTAAAACTGCATTCTGTGTTTACTTGTGAGTTATCTTGTCTAATATTTAAGTTTGCTTGATTTGAAATTGTTAAGAGTGACAAAGATGCAAAAAGAAATCGGAAAAGGGGGAACTTTTACATCAGCACTGTGTTTGGAAAGCACCCTATATAGCAACTGATACAAAATGGTGTTTTGTTACATTATTAGCAAATACTAATAATTAAATAAAATCTCATTCTCTCCCTCTTCCCTCTCTCTCCAGGTCCAAGCGTCCTGTTCAGTTGGCTCCACCGAGGATGGACTCTATTCCCCTGATTCCTCACCAACAGGTATCTCCTTTCAAACACATTCACACACAAAAATATGTTAATAATAATTTTATAATAATAACTGCTAGTCTGGATGAGCTTCATTTGACTGGGCTGACTCTATGGGTGACGTCACACTCCCTTGGTTCACTTCTTTATACAGTCTTTGATTGCAACACTGTAATTTCCCCAAAGTGGGAAAATGTCAGAAAAGAACATTGCAGATTTTTGCACATATATTTCAAAGCCTTTATTTGGTTAAAATGTATTTAAAAAGACTAAACTGACTAGACAACTGCTAAAATAATAATAAAATAAAAACTTGCAGCTTGAAGCAACAACTTTTAATGTATTATCCTGATCT
Source organism: Scartelaos histophorus (assembly GCA_000787155.1). Taxonomy (NCBI): domain Eukaryota; kingdom Metazoa; phylum Chordata; class Actinopteri; order Gobiiformes; family Gobiidae; genus Scartelaos; species Scartelaos histophorus. The sequence goes on from KN510665.1 coordinate 48,185, forward strand.
TTTTCGACACCCCATCTCCAGGTTTTTATTTATTTATTATTACTTACTGTATTCACCATTGCCAGTGGAGGTTTATTACCTCCTGGCAAACGAAGCCCAGTTTATATTTGATAGTCCCTTAATAGACACATCCTGCTTGGAGTCCAGCAGGGCAGCTCAGGACAGATTTATGTGGACTGGGGTAACGTTATAAGGCTATTTGTATCCCAGGGCTTATCCAAAGTGTGACAACTTATCTGATCTTTTTACAAACTGGATTAACACCATCGACATTTGTCATTTGAGGGGTTTTTTGCAGTTAAAAACTACAAATACTCCTGTGGTCATCCATTATTTTGTAGAGACCCGAGATTAGAAAGGGAAAGGACCTTGATACTTAATAAAGGATCTCATTTCCAGTTTGCGAGCAAAGGGGGCACTGATGTCTGCTTTCAGGAATTGACACCGCACAAAAAAACCACACACTGCTAAATGTGTAACCAAGTTGCAATGTTCAAAAACCAAACTATATTTCATCCTTGCATATTTGGGGAATTACACAAATGCGAATACTATTTCCTTAAAGGTGCACAGCGCAGCTTTTCTGGTGGAGGGTCTGCTACTTATTTGTCTCCATGGAGATGTTATTAGTTTCTATTGGTCAAAAATACAATAATTCCTTCTGTGAATAAGGTCGGGTCTTCATAGATCTTAATTGTAATGTAGTAAAGCTGTAACCTGCTTGTCTGCCTTGTGATATATAGTTTTCATCTACTGCTTGTCTCTTGTGATATATAGTTTTCATCTATACTGTGGTATATTCCAGACAATGCAATAATGTTTCCATGGAGACAAGCAGGTGGCGGACCATCCACTAGAACTGTTCCGCAGTGCAGATTCTAGTAACTAGTCTCGTGATTGGCCATTTATCATTTTGGGTTCGTCACTGTCGTACGCCAACAGCCATTTAAAGTGGGACTCCGCCCAAAGCCACAGAAATACCTGGTTGTCATCAGGGCAGTCCTGTGTGATGTCACATAGTCATTTTAGTCTTGGATCCAATGTCCACTGGAGTTTTAGATACTAAGAATAGCCCAATAAAATTTAAACTCCATACTGGTAGTTTTCAGATATTAGAATGTGATGGGGGCAAGACACTGTTTTTCCTATTGATTACATTGAACTTTGTGATTAAATCCAAATGCAAATTCATAAATGTTGAACCTGATATTTTCAATTATTGACTATACCCAAGAACTTTAGCTGCCCCCATTTGTATCCATTAATATCGACCTATAGAATGATGTGATGTCATCTGAAACCAGCACAGGTTTAGTGTTTAGTTCCGCTTTAAAGTCTTGAATAGGGGATAACACGTGACTTGTCCTCCCTGAAGCCTGAGTCTCCGCAGCTGAATGGGCGTGGCTCTGGCCCCACAGACGCAGAGTCCCCCGACAAAAGGAGCCCGTCCCAGAAGAGACAGTATAACACCCCCATCGGCCTCTACTCTGAAGCCACGCTCAGGGAGATGGCCGCTAGACAGGCTGGGTATGTAGTATGTAATGTGCACTGGAGCAGAGGAGGCAACCAGAACATTCAAAGTCCAGCCCAAAAGTTGTTTAAAAAAAAAAAAGCAGATGAGGAGATGACTATTTCCTGGGTTGACATATTCTTTTCCACAGAATGGAGCTTTGGAGACTGCGTTACCCAGCATGCCTCTGGGGTAGCCTCGGTTTACACTCTGATTAGGTTACTGTGTCATTGAGGAAGCCCCGCACCTGTTAGCTCTTTTGGATAGTGCTAAAGGTTAAAGGTGAAAGAATATTATAACACACACGGATAACACTTGAGTAACCAAGAATCAAATATTTAAAGTGCCAAGTATTAGCACAAAATACCATAGGTGTTCTTAGAATATATACATGTAATATTCAGAATATAATATATAATATAAGAAAAATAAATATAAATTATTTGGTTTTATACCAATCAAGAAGCAGTTTG
>JACN01080487.1:0-16114 GCA_000787155.1 Scartelaos histophorus
CGCATAAAATCGAAATCGAAAAATCGTAAAATTGTAGATCTGACTCTTGAGTACTTTTTAAAGGTCATGCACATGTTTTGACATCTTTTATGGTTAATATCTGTGTAATTACGGGGCATTTGACCATGAAGCAAAATCTGACAAAATGCAACATGTTCCCTTTTCCATAATCAAACTAAGAAGAAATAATTTATAATTTCATTGTAGCTTCAAAATGTGGTGTCATATTCAGAAAACCATATTGTTGTCAGAGAAAACTTGAATATTCATTTTGTGGATTGTCTGTTCTTTCAAAAATGTTATTGTCCACTGAATTTTCACTGGTTTTAGGTGATTTACAAATGAAGATCAAGGGCATAGAAGCAATCAACAAACGTCCTGTAAACTGAACAACTTTATAGTTCAGAGTGTAAATATTTGCAACCTGGAAAGACAGAATTATCCTCATCCAACTATAACCACCTCATCTGAAATGTTATTAACATGAACATAGATTGATTCTGACTGATCCCAGACAAAAACACCTTTGGCAGCAGTGGTGTGCACAGACATTTTGGGGGCAGGTGCTCAGTGAAAAATAAGGGCACTTTGTGCGCACAAGGAACAAAAATGAAGCCTAAAGGTGAAAACGGCTCTGTGCTGACAGAAAGCCAGTGTTGTGAAGCTATTGCACTTATGAAGCACACAACTGATGAAGGAGGAATCAAAGAGAAGATGAAGCAGACTTTCCACTATCAAATAAAACATGCTCCGTGACCCTGAGAAGCCTTCAGACAGACCAAAGCCAATTGTTATATACCTGAAAAAAATCTACTGAAGTATTAAAGTACCTGTTTCAAGCCTTTCTCAGGTAATGTAATATGTAAAAAGTATTTTACGAACATTTTGAGATCTAATAATGCTTCAAATGTACAGATTTTCATTTTGTTCCGCAGAAATCAGTTAATCTTTTTTTCTGTAGATGTTTTCATTTGATTGAGACTGAATTTCTCTTTCTCTCCTAACAAGAGGCATTGCATAATAAATGAATCAGTGACAATCAATATAACAATAGAAAAAGATTTAAAAAATGATCTTTACCTTGAGGAGGAATGCTTTTGCCAAACTTTAATCAAAGCTAATCAAAATCTATTGATTTTGCTGCTTTCATGGGAGTCATCGCTCACACATCGCTCTCACATAATTCCAACACTGCACTGGAGTCAATATATCGCTCTCACATAATTCCAACACTGCACTGGAGTCAATATGTTAAATAATAACAGTAAAGAATATATAATTAGTTTTCTGTCGCATGCCTGCAACCTGTAAGCAGTGTGAAAGTGCCCTTAGATGGGCAAATCCATATTTTCAGTTCTTTTGGTGAGGGTAACTTAAAAGTAACGCAGTAGTAGTGTAATGCCTTACATTTTACATACAGTAATATTGTAATGTAACATATTACTTTGAAATGACAGTAATAAGTAATAAATAATGCATTACAGTTTTGAAGTAACTTGTCCAACACTGGTTACAGATGCCATTGTAAGAAACCGCTCACCTCCAGTGCCACCTGTAGAGCTGAGTACTGCACCCACACCTCCTGCTGCTGTGCGCTGGAGAGGGACCCGCCTCCTGGCCTGCTCCTGCCCGTGACACTGAGGTAATGAGTCCACACACAGTCCGCCACCTGTTGCACGGTCTTATCGGCCACATGAACTGTAACACAAACAACATGGAAACATAACGGCTAATATGGACAGAAATTAAGAGAAACAGAGGACTCATCATCTCTCTCCTGTTTACAAATCCATCCCCAGACCTAAATTGGAACAAAGAAAACAGTGGGTGTGTTAGTTTCAGTGTAGTTAGCTCCTCTCTTCAGGCAGATATAAGGCCACCAGCATTCTGACCGGAAATGAAGAAACAGCTTGGATGAGCTGTGAATCAATCAGAAAAGTTTTATCCAGTTAGAAAATTGAATTTCTCCTTTGCTATGCATCCTACCTGCATGAGGTATTTCACAAACAACAGCTAATATCATCTTTAATTTCCTATATTATAATATATGTCTATACACCTTCATTAGACACACTCTGATTATCATTTATATTATTATATGTTTGAAAAATGGCTACAAATGTATGACTCTTCATTTTTTAAATAATCACAACTAAGCACAAAGATTTGGGAAGGGTTTGTAAAAAATATGCATGAATCATTTAAAATACACCTTTCAGTAGCTAATGATGAGGGAGCACTGTTATAACATTACATCATAACATTTTACATAATATTTAAATTTGTATTGATTTGTTAGCACATTTAGTTTAGAGTCTAAACTCACCATCAGGAAGCAGCAGGTGTAAGATATCTTTTGCGATGAGGAAACTAGTGACTCCATAGTTGATCGCCCTGTACGAGAAAAGAGATTAAGGACAAAGATAACGAACAAAACCTTCATAATATAAGACTGGATGTGGTTTACCGTGGATAGGTGGGATGGAAGAGAGGGGGGACAAACATTCCCAATGGAAAAACAAGCTCGTTCCCACTGAGAACCGGGCTCACAGACAAGCTACAAAAGAGAGAAGATTATTACAATTCAAAAGAAATATTTATCTCTTGCTTCAAATAAATACCATAACAATAGCAGTGATATTAAGTGATAAACACTGCCTACATCTGAATTCTAAATTGAAGTATGTGTATTTTCAAAAGACAAGCCAACAAAACAATTAAAACAACCCGAAATGAGGCAAGAAACACAAATGATTTAATACTGTCACCATAAACCTTTTGTCACTTGTAGACATAATATTCACAGAGGGAAGAGTAACCTAAACCTTTACTAAAGTAATATTACTGTAAAAAAAATGTATGTACCTACACCTCCACTAGAATCATTTGGATAATTTCAGCCAATTTCAACTGAACAAAAAGGTAAAAGGAGCTGTTAAATTGAAAACTTCTACATGACATCGCAAGGTGCAACAGAGCATTTGAAGCTTGGAAGATAATATAGACAATAGGAATGGAACAAGATCTCGTGCTACAAGATCTCAAGAGACAAAATTGCCTCAAGATTGTGCACATGTGAGGAAAATGTGTTATTTTTTTCCTTGAATTTATTTAGTTTATGAATTTAGTGATACAATTTGACAAGTTGTGCTTCAGTAGTAGTAATAGTGAAGCCAAAATTGTGAAATAGATTGCACTACTTATTAAAAATTATGTCAAAATCTTATCTTGTCTCATTCTCGTGGACCTAATCTCGTGGAGAAAAGTTCAGAAAATGTCCACAGTGCAGGTTTAAGCTCCTCTCACACTCACTTGTCAACACTTTCACTCTGCTCCTCCAGAAGTTTAATCCTCCTTTTCTGCCACAAGGAAAGAAGTTGGACATAGTTCCAAAAGAAGTTAGTGCTCACGGTTATCTGTAAACAAAGGGTCAGATTAGTCACATTGTTGTGATGGAGATTGACAAGATGATGTAGAATCCATTTTACCTCAGCAAAAAACTGGTCAAATTCTGTCTCATTTGTTTGTTTTGAAGTCCACATTCTGGGAGTGAGGGAGTGAACCTGAAAATACATCCTTACTGAGGTACTACAAAAATATATAGAGCTCATTAATTTTCCTGTTTTTTTTTTTTACCTGAGTCTTTGGATTGTTCCACTGAAATCCATGAAGTTTGGACTTGAGCGAGGCAACGGTGTTTTCAATGATGTCGTTGACCTGTGGAGAGTTAATTGTCTTTCTTGTAAAACATCAGGGATGTTTAGTCCTGCAAACCCAATTTCCATGTAATGTAACCTAGTAATCTAGATTCATGTAATGTAGTGCCAGTTTGGTTCAGTCACACTATGCTTTAAATGTTGTAACATTTTCAATGTCAGTGACTGAAAAGGCTCAGCGAGATGCGGTGCATGATGCACTATGTATTTTCTCTGGTGGAGAGTCTGCCTCCAGCTTCCATGGAGTTTCAATAGCTGGAATGTTCCCCAGTGTGGCTTCACATATGTTTCCATGTAGACAAGGAGGCAATGCCACCAGACCAAGTTACAGGTCAGATCTGTGGAGAGGACAGCCCACCCACCGCATATTTAGCAATAAAAACAACTGCATAAATGCAAGATGGATAAATTAAACAAAAATTGCATACTGTTGAATATTCAATGTATAGTCTCCATGGAGACAAGTAGATGGCAGACATTAGACCTAGATCAAAGTGCACCTCTGTGCTGCATTTGATTGTGCTCAGGACTTGGAGAAAACTGACCTCCACCTGGAGAAAGTGCAATGGAACGGCCAATCAAATCAAGGTTCTGAAACACAAACTCTGGCTCGTTCGGTGCAGAACGAGTCGGTTGGACATTAAACTTTCTTGGGCAGCCATATATTCCCCAACTGTTGCAATGGAATGCATTTACAACAAATTTACAACGAATATTGGGAAAACTAATTTGGATTTATCGACTGCCGTCATTCAATAGAATGCAGCATTAGTGCTCATACTGTGTAGTCCTGGTCCTACCTCTGCGTAGGCTCTCCTCTTGTTGAGAAAGTGCGTGAGGACAGAGCCAAAACCTTTTTCAGTTTCCAACACACAGCTCCTCCAGCGAGGCTCCATCTGCTCCACCTTATTAGCAAATAATTAATCTCCTGTTTATAGAAGATTCTCAGATCAAGGGCTCACATGTCTTACTGTTTCAGTGAATCTGGAATCCAGCGCTGGCATCATCGTGTGCAGAAGGTTAAAGAGCATGTAGGTGTGAAGTGGACCGCTGAGAGAAGAGAAACATGTCATCACAAAGAATAAAAACATGTTCATATTGTGGATGTATTGTTTGGTGTTATGGACCTGTCAGTGTAATCCGGCTTGTTTAACCAGCTGCTGATAATCTGGGACATTTTTATAATATAAGGTAAGTTATGCACAAGAACAGGGTCATCCTCAGTGAGAGACACTGTTTCAAAAGCTTTTTGTAAACATCCCAACCAATTGATCATAGGAGCCTGGCTCTGCAGAGATATGTTTAAAAAATAAATTAAAGAAAAAGATAAATAAAGTGTTATGCTTATCCTCTGTGTACCTGCAGCTCCCTGATGGTCATGCGCTGGTACAACTGTCCTTTGGCCCGACGATAGGGCAGAGGCGCTGTGGCAACAGCCAGCTCAGACGACAGAGCGATGAACAGACCCACATGATGCAGGCTGTCCTTGGCTGGCGCCCCCAACAGAGAGAGGTACCGCATATACATGGAGTAAAACGGACGAAGGGTCTTTGAGAGACAAGAGGTGCCGGTAAGTGCATGTGTCATTAGTGCATAATGAAGAATGACTGACCTCAGTTTTTGCTTGAGACTTTGCAGTGTGGCTGTTAAATTCAATGGGGATCAGCAGATCTGGCTGGTCTATCTGTGACAAAAGTGAAATGATAATTAACACTTTCTGTTCTGTTCAGTTATACTTCAGTACAGCATTTGTACTCGCCTGTATGTAATTCCTCGATGTCTGAGTTGATTCATTTCGGTCTTTGCCTACAAGGAGGTTGAAGAATGGAAAGGTTCCATAGTTTCTCATTAACAGTCCCAAAGTGGAGTTCAGGTCAGTCTGGTTCCATTTCTGGCCCGACACAGCCCAGCCCCCCAGCTGCAGAGAGAGAGCTCTGTGTTTGCATGTTTTTAAATCAGAGAAGAAAAAGGAGCACTCACGTTTTGAATGAGTGTGAGAAAAGGTTCTGCCCCGGCCGTCTCTATGGACCTGGTGTCTAAACAGGAGTGGTAGAACATTTTGGCTTTTTGTTCTGCTGTGCTTGTCAGTCTGTCATTAGAATCTAACACACAGAAATAATGCAACGTCATTTATTTTGTATCATATTATACACAGATTTGAGTGAGGCTTGTACCTAAAGTGTCCCTGAGATACTGCAGCAGCAGTGTTTTCCTGTCTATCAGTTTCTTCTTTGTCAGACTCTGGTCCACATGCTGTGGACTTGTTCTCTGGTCCTGGGGGGCTCCGGGTGGTCCAGAGGGTCCCGGGCCCCTCTGTCTGCCCTTCCTCCAGTCAGAGAGACAGGTGAACAGGTAGAAGTCACATGGTCGTGTGAAAGGGTCAGCGAGGACAGACAGGTGAGCTGAGGCCTGCAGACAGGCTTCAGACTCACATGACTGAACTGTGAGAGAGAACAGGCTTTAGAAATACTTGAATAATAATGACATATACACGTGTGCCCTGTGGTCTTACCAGGCCCTGACTGTCTGTTCCCTTTGGTCTGAAGATAGTGCTGAGCGTACATGAGTCCTATAATACAAGCACAAATGCAAAAGATCCCAACAAGGGGCAGGAACAGCCTTCGTCGCTGTGTTGTCTGCGGAGCCTCATCTTCATCAGATCCGCCTCTCTGTCCAAGCTCAGAGGAGCTCTCTGGAAGTTCATTCTGGGAATGGACTTCCAATTGTATCTGGGATTGCTGCTGTTTGTTTGAAAATAAACTGAATCATAAATCATGGTCTCAATCAGGCCTTGGCTGTACTAACAAGGCAAAGCTGCTGAGTTATCAGAGAACCAAACTGACTTAAATGTGTTGATATTATTCAAATTTACAATACTGTAGTAATTGTACTAAATAAACAGTATGTTTATTGCACTTAACATATGTTAGTACAAACTTACTGCAGAAAATGGTCCTACCTCAAGCTCTGTTGTTGGAGTTTCAGGCATAATCATCATAGGAGTAGTTTCTTTTGTATTTGTCTATCCTGTTGCATTATTGGTCAGGTTTATCCACCGTCGCCAGGCATCTGTCATCTGAGCTTTCTATCTCTCCTCTTTTCTCCTGCGACAATGATAAAAGTTTTCAGCTTGTGTCCAAAGTCATCTTCAGACTTCTAGAATCTTAGTATTTTTCCTCAAAACTCCTGTACCGATGTAAACTGGATTGTGAACCTCGTCTTCATTTCCTCTGCGTTTTAAATTGTCCAACAATGACATTTGGTAAGTCCAGACTCACACATTGTATATTACAGGTCTAGTGCATCGCTGCGATAGGCAGAGGGGACTCACAGTTCTCGGTAAAGAACTTATTCAGTAAACAAGTTGAATGCATAAAGGCGGTCGTCATTATCAGCTCTGCACATGGCTGGTAACAACTGATAGAGCAGTGACCTAAACTGTGTTACAGCAGCAGTGTCAGAGAGGAGAGGGGGACACTTCAGTGCTTCATTTGAATGTATTCACCTTTCTCATGATTCTTTTGGGTTAAGGATTAGGGAAATATGTATTTTACGAGATCAAACATTTAATACATATTGTCTTTGTAATGTGATGTAATGAGAACTGGTTTTGCCTGTACCTCAACTCAAGACAGTCCAGTGGTGCTGCCGTTACTAGAAACTGGGATATTGACAAAAATATTCAATATTCAATATTTTTGTATCAATATCAGAAGATATTTTGCTAACACAAACCAGCTAAAAGTTTCTTAAAAGTATTCAGTTTTGAACAAATGTGAAAGCGTTTTTCCACAGAAGTGAAGAGAGATATCAACCTTGCCTACAGCTTATCTTTTCATTTTTTCAAGCATTTTTAGATCACTATAAATCATTTTAAATAATTTGACATACTGCCCACTTTTACTCTGGAACTAGTTGATTGACTCTGCATTAAATTAAATAAAAAATGTTTAGTTTGTTTATACATTGTACTGTATGTTTTATTTTTCTCAATTCTTCATCATTGGAAGATGAATTCTTCGCTAGAAATGAACACAAATACTATCAAAATACAAACAAAAACAAAGCAATTGTTTTAATCGCAGATTATTTTTTATTTAATACAGCCAAAAAGCGCAGGTTGAGGCTACATTATTTTTTTAATGTACAAATCCACAGATATGAAAACACAATTTATAAATGTCACGACAAATAAAAGTAATAGCAAAGGCATCTTGATGGTCACATAATCTCATGATAAAGTGTTGATAATAAAATAAGCGGCTGCTACAGCAATAAGGAAAATGCTACCGTCTACAGCCAGCAGATGGCGCTGGATTATAGTTGTATCGTGGTTCTGGATTGGCTGCAGAAGACAATGAAAGCATAAGTAACAGTTTGATGCTAGGTAACAACTTATTAAAAAAGGTACCCTATGTAACTTTTCTGGTGGAGTCTATCTCCCAAGAGACAAGCAGGTAACACTGCTTATAGAACCAAGGCATGTTTTTCAAGGCATTTTTGAGCAATAAAAACACCAATAATTAGATACCTGCATGTTGAATAAGTTTAACACCATATTGTGAAATATTCAAGGCATGGAGATAAATGTGTAGCTCATCCTTCACCAGAAAAGTTACACAGTGCTCCTTTAAGTATTTTGCGAAGAAATAAGGCAGTGAAAAAGGCACATTGCCCAATAAAAGATAACAACACAATAGGTAGAAACAGAATACCGTACAATAACACAATTACACATTAACAACATAGTCTCCAGAATAGTGGTACATTTTGTGGCAATCAAAAATACTGGATTCACAAAATAATTAAGAAATAAAACGTTTTGATATACCCTTTTCCTCCAAATTTCAAATATTTGGTCTTATGAGTTTTATTCCTTGAGCTCCTTAACATTGGAACAATATGTTGTTTTGGAAATAACCACACACAAATTGAACATACACATTAAAATATTAAAGCAATTATGGAAAATGCTTATAAAACATATGACTTATATCAAATCTCCTCGATAGGTCCCATTTATGCCATGCAATGCTCTAGCAAGGTTTTCTACAATTGTTCTTTAGAAAATCTGTGCTTTCGTTTGTTCGTTTATTTTGTTCTTATATCATGCATCTCAATTTAGAAAGAATTTGTATTTTGCGCCACATATTTAATCTTTAAAGAGGACATATTATGCATTGTATTTTGTTCAACTGTAATACTGATTCAAAAGAGCTTAATAACAGAAATGGGTCAATTGACTTCCTCTTCAAAACTGCAGAAGTGATAGGCCCTGCTTCTTCACAGTGACATTTCAGCATAGCACGTAGCAGATTCTCAAGAATTGTTACTGCTGAAAAATATTTTTAACCCTACATAAATGGCCCGACATCTGAATTTGCAAAGAGAGAAGTGGGCGACGGTAAAGTTTTTTTTTTTTTTACCTTTCAAGCCTTGAATGCGTAACAATACAGGATTACTCAAACATGCGTGAATCAATCAAAAACAACTCTCTGTGAGCTGATGATGTGGGACTAATGTTATTTAAAATAGTTAAAAACCTCATAAAGTCAAATTTGCATAATATGTCCCCTTTATTTTATTTTATTCTCGGCAAAAACAAAGCTGGTTTGCATTTCTAACCCTCTTCACGTCACAGAAAAACAGCAACATTCATAAATTTACATTGATTTGCAGAGCAGTTAAAGCCCTAATGACAATTTTCGTTGGTCCGCTACGCCAAGCTAAGCCAACACACTGATGCGACGATAACAAAGGCAACTTTTATTATAGGAGTGTTCTTTAGATCAAACCTTTTGTGCAAGTTATGCTTTTAGAGTAAACATACAATTGGCACAGGAGAAACCATACGGCAGTTAAAGCCATACTTAGGGACATTCCAGGATTTGTAGCCAGCTAAACTTTCACAGAACACTGATACATAAATACTGACATTAAACTATTCAGAGATAATGCAGTTTTTATGGATTAATAAAATATGACCAATGTACGTTTATGTTCATGAATAAGTGGAACATACAGGCCAAAGCAGCAACATATCCGCGCCGACTGAGAGACTTTTTTCCAGCAATAAAAACATGAATTACTTGTGCTTTTTGTCTAGTTTATTTGCAAAAAAACACGAACTACTCTACCATGTTTATCAATGAAAACAATATTGAGTGGTGCGATCAAAGGAAATGGAGTAACAGTGCTAAAATACAAATAATGCTTTTTAAAATACTGAGGAAACCGTAAGGGCACAAAGATTTTAAATGGCAACCAGGTTAGCGCCATTAGCGTCGTTTATTGAGTTGGAATGTCCCACAGTAGGTCTTTAATAGCCACATCAGAGTTTTTGACATTTTCACAAAGGGACACCAGATCAATGCAGTACATTACCTCTGCACTGAAGTGGGACTGGGAAATACTACAGTAATTCAGCATGCATCCTCTCATTCAGCCACTCGCTCCCTGTGCTCTCACTGTGTAAAGGCAGATCTGATTTGGTTCAGAGTTTCACTGAGTGGCACAGACGGCCCCTCTACGCCGCTCGCTTGGCTCGCTGGGTGTGGCACTTCATACACAGGATCTTTCCGTCCAGAGGATAGCAGCCATTTTCATCAGCCTCAATGGAGAGAGGGCGGGCACAGTCCTGAAAATATAGGTTATTCATTTAATACACAGAGATGGACTGTAGCATTCTCATATGGAGAGGTTTTGTTTTCCCTGGAATGATTTGCGTTATGGCATGAAACTAATCTTTTCCATGGTGGCTCTAAACCTAATCGAATAAAAAAGATATGTTCAATGCCAGACTGTGGAACCTTAAGATCTCCATGAAGAAAAGTAGGTGCCCTTTGTGATTGTAATTTCCCTAGTTATGTAAAATGAGTCGTAATAAAAGACCATTCCTGCCCCTGTTCCTCTTACCTCACATCGGTAACACTTAAGATGAAAGTTTTTGTCGAGGGCCACCACTCGAACTGTCTCCTCGCTGCCCGGGGCTGGAATAATGGGCTCATTGCAGCTCACGCACAGAGGAGAGAAACGCCTGCAAAACATACGAGATGATTTAGTGACATTCAGAAGGACACTTTCCAATACAATCCATGGGTTTCAGAATGATGAAAAAGACTGTTGCTTTCGTGATTAACAATTTAAAATGAGAATATGACATCATTTTGAATTAGCAAATGTCCTTAAAACGTTGAACATAACAAGATGAAATAGTATAAAATATAGCTGGAGGGCTAATCAGAATTAGTATTTTAACTGGCACAAAGTTCAACGTCTTCTCCATCATCACAGTTAACTACAGTCGAAAACGTAACCTGAATGCCGTCACTTGAGAACGCTTAAATGCACAAGATTAAAAGTGCAATTTTGTGGACCCAACCTATGACAACAACTGATAAGGCCCAACATTGGAGTTTCAGTTTGTATACATCTATCCACAATGTTTAATTTTAACAATAATTTTAATGTTTGTTTTTTTTAAATAAATGCCCCAGCCTCCATTTTAATACTATTCTAGAAAAGAAACAGGCAGTGAAAGGCACCTGTGGTAGTCCTGAACACAGTAAGGGTTGTTGTTGTCATCGGTGATGAATGGCGCCCCCTCCAGGACGCAGGAGCAGGTGCTGCAGCGGAAACAGTGGGCATGGAAACACTGTCCAACGGCTTTGAGCACACGGTCTGTGATCCTCTCCCCACATCTGGAGCACACTGCCAAAGAGTTCTAAAACCATATCAAATATATATTACATCATTTATGGTGTATTTAAAGTAGACACACCTATGTAGGGAGTAGAGGTGTAAAATTAAATGCAACGGAAATAGCAATTTAAATAGTTGTGCATCTTGTTAAGTACTTTTCCAGATGTTATTTTACCATTTCCTGCATTATTTACTTTCACTCTATACAATTTAGGATCCTTGTCACAGAGTAACAAGCTTTCTAAACCTGTAGTTAAGGCCTCAACAAACTTCTGAAATGCATGAAATTCTTATATTGTTTCACATTTCCATCTTCTCTCTAATGATGTTTTAAATAAACCTTGTGAACAGCTTTTTGATTTTAGTACTTGAATTGCAAAGCCAATCACTATTTCAGTATCTGTTAGAAAAAAACATTTTGTCCATAATTATTCAGCCCTAAAATAGTGTATTTTATTAATCCAGCCTCTCACCATGTAGCAGTCTTCACACTCGGGGGAGCCGTCCCTGTCGTAGAACTGCATGCCCTGCAGGGGGCGATGGCAGCTCATGCAGCAGAAGCAGTTGGAATGAAAAAGTTTGTCCATGGCTCTCACTGCAGGCTGTGTGCGGGACAGGGCATCACCACATTTACCACAAACCTCTGGAGAGAAAGAGCAAAGCAGATTATTTTAGTCTTAACCAAGGCATATCTTCAGACAGTTATAGAAGATGGTAAGGACAGACAATAGGGCAATTGTGTATTGTAAGGTTGAGTAAGGTTCTCAAAAAATAACTAAATAAATAGATATCCACATACAAGTCAATACAAAAACAAACATACAAAACAAGATATTTATCTGAACAGGTATTGGGGAAAAAAGGACCAGTTTGAATAACGCTGTCTTGTAGGGTCTTGAGCAGTAAAAGCTTCTTCTGTAGAAGATTTGACTATACCATGCACATACAGTACAGGCCATCACTCTCTGTTACAGACGCCTCTATTTCTGTCCTTGTACCTGTAGGAGGAGAGGTGATGACTGGGGCATGTGCGTCCATGTTCTTCATGAAGTCCTGAGTCATCCTCTCCAGTTCCTCCACCTCCCTCATGTTCAGAGGGGCTCCTCCGATGTGACCAGGGGCAGAGGGCTGCATGCAAAACACAGTGAGCAACATTTGAGTTACTCAAATTACATTGAACAATAGTGAAAATGAATGCCTCAGTTATGGTTTTACATCCAAAGTTTTTGATAAATAGATGTTCTATTTATTGGTAGTATCAGCAGTTATATAAAACAGTGAATCTGAAAGCTAATTACATTAAGTCACAAAGCTCACCATTTTTGTCAGTTTTTTTTTTAACTATTTGTATGTATCACCATGTAAAGTTTCTGATGGAGGACCGCCTGCTTGTCTCCATGGAGATGTTACTGCTAGAACATTCCACAATATGGCATTAAACAGACAGGAGACACAAACACCCATAACTGAATAAATGCTAAAAGATAAATGGAGACAACCAGGGAACCCCCCCATCAGAAAAGTTACACTGTGCACCTTTAAAAGACATGGTTATTTAAAACAGGACTATGAAAAGACATATAGAAAGGCATACCGTTGACGAGGGGGGGCTTTTCATTGGCTGGTTAAAGGAGGCAGAAGGCGGGGTCACTGTCTTGGTTGGAGGGGCACTAGGAGGAGGAACTGCAATGTTTTGGTTTGCATTAAGTTGACTACCAAACGGAGATGCTCTAGTGTGATTGGAGGGAGCACTAGTGGCATTATTTTTGTTGAAAGGACTTGTGGGTGCTGGTGGAGCCATGGGAGGAGCTGCGGGGGGAGCTGCTGGAGGAGCTGCGGGAGGAGGAGGGAATGTGCTGGTAGCTGGTGATGGACTGGCTCTCTGAATGCTACTGATCGGCCCGCTGTTCTGGTTTAAACTCTGGTTCAGTTTTTGTGCTAAGGAAGCAGCTGAAGTTGAGGGTTTGCCCCCATAAGCAGTTTTGGGGACTACGGGGGGTGCAGGGTTTCCTTGGCGATTGGTGGTCCTGGCTTTGAGTTCTTCGGCCCAGGGAGCAGGAGGTGGTCGATCACCCATCTCTGGAGGAGGGAGGAAGGACAGCACAGGTTTGGGAGCAGTGGGAGGAGGAGCGGAGGGCTTAGGGGCCGGAGCTGATGAATACTGGTTGGGTAACTGTAGACACACAAGAAAAATTGCTTTAATAAGTTTGTTAAAAAAAATAAAAAAAAAAAAGACGAAAAAAAAAGTTGAAAAGTATGAAATGGTTGGCAGATACAATCCTACTGACTGGGTTTACACAGTAATGGATCCTGTTTAGAATCCAGTTTAGTCCTGATGTAGACCTGGTTCGGTCTTGTTCTAGTTTTGGGCCTTGTCTGTCCAAGATTAGTCCTGAATTCAGTCCCAATTTAGTTTTGATGTGGTCAGTGTGCAAGTGTGAAGACACCCATGAACCTCTGACGCAATCACAGCTGAACCTAGAGTGAAAATAGCTGCATATACTGAGTACAAATCAGAGCCCTTTTGAGTTCATAGCAAACTGGGTTTAGTCATAGAATCTGGCAACACAAATTGAGGAACTCATTCTGCTTCTTGACTGTGTAATTGGCAGGTGAACCAAAACACTAAATGTACAACTTTAACATTATGTGAAATGCTTCTTTTGATTGTGAATAAATTACGATAGGTCTTGTTAATAGGCATATAATTAGAATAATTAGGTTAATATTATAATAATTGAATGTGTATTTATACTACATCTTTAACCAAATGTTAAATTTTATTTGAAATCTCAACTATGTACGTTTACTAAACAACACTGGAAAAGTCTGTTCACTCGAGTTTTGTGAATATTTTGTTCTTATCTGCAAAATAAAATATTAAAAGGACAAACATTTATCTTGAGACAAAGAGTGACAGGCAGAGAGGGAAAATGAGAGAGAAAGAGAACAGAAAGCCATACATGGAAAGAGTTTTGTTCAACTCGCTCCATTTTAATCACAGTATTCTGCTTTATGCCTCCTCTCTCTCCATGAATCACAAACTATGTTCACAAACAGTTCATTTTTTCTTTGAGCTTTAGAATATGGCAGATGAATCTGTGATAAATAATCATATCTGGCAACATTTCAGCCTATTTCTGCAGACTACCATTATTTACAATGCATGACTCACTCTCCTTTGAGCTGGCTCTGTTCCATTACTGCGAATTCACATCACTTTCTCTATACAAAGTGTCTCCTTACGTAAGCGTGTATGCATGTTTAGAGGAGGAAGATGTCAAAAAGTGATAATGTGGCATTTGTTGTTTTTGGAGTAATGCAAAATTATTCTTTGTATTATATAGTATAGTATTATAATATTGTAAGAAAAAATATTTTTAAAAGGCTACAACAATCTAATTTACCGAGTATTACTTCAAATCAGGGTTGATTGCTTAAATGAAATACAATTACAAACATGTATCAAACATACAATTCACTTCTGTTCCAATGGACATGTTTGCTTGTTCTCATCAAATAAAACAGAAAATGCACGCCAAAGTTGTGCAAATGCAAGAAACAGCACAATAAAAGTGAAAAAATACATAGCACATTCAGATGCCCGATGTCCAAAAGCATCTTCCATTTTCTAACAATAACCTCGGCTAAAAAGCTCTCGTCAGATCACCTCTTTTGTCTTGCTGCATTCTGTGGTCCAAGCCGAGAGAGGTGATCTTACCAAAGCCTGGATCAAAGCCTCTTCTCTAATCTAAGTGGTACAAAATATTACCAACAACATGAACTAGGTCTATATTGTAGGTCTGCAGTTTATTTTTACAGTATAGAAGTAATCATTTGAAATGATCGCTTCAATTAGCAGACAAATCATTGTAATCATGATTTTTGCCGTGAGCAAACAGTGCTGGTATAAAGGATGTAGTTAATGTCATAATCCATTAATTTTTTATGCAATACTTGAACCAAAGAACAAGACATTTTCAGACATGTTCAGGCACAGTTCTATTTAAATATTTCACCAGAATAAACCATTTTCATCAGTGTATCACCTAAACAGAGTTTACATTTGCATTAAGATGCATTAGATCTGATTATTTGGGTTCTGTACCTTTGGGTTGAAGGGTCCCCTCGTCTCCATTTCAGACAACAGGTCAGTCAGAGAATCCAGCTGCTTATCAAAGCTCGTCTGTTTCTCTATTGGTCTCTGAAATAAGAAGAATAAAAAACATTTGAAATCTGTATGCCAAAAGTACAATTAATTTACCAAAACCTTGTAAAACAAAAATGTTCCAAATATTCCATGGTTCATTTAATAAATTGCCCTAAACGTTCAAATCTGTGTGCTTAGCCACAGTTGTGTTTTTAGAAGTGTTGTAACTTAAGTTATATTGCAATGTCCATGTTTTTGCAGTAAGAATTTGAGCAATAAATACCAGTCGTAATAAAAGATGATTCAGGTTTAGTAGTAATACCTTAACTGTAACTCCTAACCCCCTAAGTTCTTAAAAAACTATTAATAAACTTCTGTATGTGTTCATTATGAATCAAGTCTTTCTTCATGCTTTAATTAAGGTGTATTAATGTGTAGTTATCATGAAGTAAAACACTAAACTGTAGGAACATGTAAACAGATGCTGTATTTGCTCATACTCAGTTTCACATAAGTTCAGGCTGTAAGCTCAGGCTCTTTAAACTTA
>KN510674.1:20174-43948 GCA_000787155.1 Scartelaos histophorus
AGATGTAGGCGTTTGATCATGCGTGCAAAGTGAGCTTGTACTAGTACATCTGGCGGGGGTTCCCTCTCATACCGGATGTTTTTAATTCACTCAGCACCTGTCAAAGTGGCATGTTGGATTATTGTGGCACACTGCACTGTACTGTAGAGCAGACAGTGGGGTGGATGTGGTATATGGCGGTTTAATACAGTTTCAATAATTGCTGTGAAATGGTGTTGGTATGTGAGGATAGTCAAAAACTGTCTAAATTAGTCATAATGAACTTTGGATTGGTAAATTGTCTGTTTCAGTTGGCCAATTTTGTAATCTGTACACCAATTATATACCATTTATCCATTAAGATTGATCTATGATTGAGCTCTGATTTTGAAATGAGAAGAAACACACAATATAGAGATTGAGATATTAGAGTTAGAGCTTTTCTGCTAATAATTCAATTATGCACACTATCTACTTCATGTATTTGTCTAATATTTTATTTTGAAAGTCCATTTGGTCTTCACTGTGTGTATTCATAATTTTATTCTTTTTTTTTGGGTAAAAAATGTTTTGAGCTATTTATTTCATTTTTAGCTAGAAATTGAACTGTTTTCCCTATGGACTGATAAATATAGCAAACTTTTAGAACTTCAATAGTCAAGAAATTATCGTTCTGGCCTGGATGAATTTGGTTTTCCCTGTACCTTGGAGCATTACTTTTAATTCTAATGACTTCCATATGGACCACATGCATTTGATTTGCAGGCTCATTATCAAATTCTATCAAAATTCTATGCAAATGAGATGTGAAATTATGATCACAATTCCTATTTTTAGCCAGCGGTGTTTATTGGTGATGATTACTGCCCTCTATCCCACTGTGTGTACATTACATGCAGCTCATTCCACACTGGGGCTTTTGTTCTTTGGAGGGGACAGGTGACTACGTTTAGTTTAGTAACTATAACGTAAAGAATCAAATTGCACCTCATAAATACTGGCTCTTAATCCAGTTCTCCAAATACAGCGGGCTGGACTTTGAACTTGACAATAGGACCTAGGGCTGTAAGAGCTGTAAAACCATAAACTATGCCTAGCTTCACAACTATTTCAGCTGGAGTGATCCTCTGTATTTTACCTCCGTATTCACATGTGTGTTGGATGCTACATTTTCAAAGTAGGCTACGGCATAACCACGGAGGCAGGGCTGGATAGACACTGACAGAAAGACAAATGGGTCCAGCCCGGTTTCTCGACACCACCTTGTTATTTTTAAACCTGGCACAGATGCTGAGATTTAAGACCAAGTTAGTGACGGTTATTTTTAGCTGGCCATTTTTAAAGCGCTGTCATCTTCTCAGAGTTGAGTAAAAAAAAAAAAAGTGGTAGAGAGGCGTGGACTGCTAGCTAGCATCTTACGAGCATGTAGCAGGCGCCTGTATTTGCTTGCAGAGCTGCTTGTGTGCGTGTGTTTAATTGGAAAGCAGGTTAGGTGGGTGTGTGCTAGGATGGGTCAGGGCGTGATATGGAGTTTGAGCCACAGCGAGTCTGATTTATGTCCTTCCAGCCTGCCATCGATCGGGCCGGCCTCGTGTGAGACTGAGTGCATTGTCAATAATCTTAGCACTTTATGGTATTCCTAGAATTCCCAGGCCTCGTCCCTGCTCTCTCTGTACTATAAGGTGTGAGGCTTGCTGCAGTCGGCCATGTTGTTCCACCTCAAATAGGAGGAATGGAGAGCTGGAGGCGTTTGATTGAACAAGCTTGTGTGATGTGGAAGTGCAGACTGTGGCGCTGATGCTTGGACATAATCACATAAAGGGGCTACAGGGGAAAGGTGAAAATACTCGTAAATTATTTTGTCATAAACTGTTTTGCAATTGGCAGAAGTGAAAAAGTCGGGTCTTTTCTAAAATAATACAAATTTTAAAAACAACAATTGAGGTGTAAGGAGTAGTACATTAATAATACTGTATCAGTTTAATTTATAATGCACATTTCTAGTTCCTTATGGTCCAAAGTGCTGTACAATAAGACAAAAAGCATTTGTTTTTTTACTGACTCTGAAAATGTACCTGATAAACTAGTATATAGGTTAACATTATGGTTATTTAAAACAAAAAGGTATTAAATCAAATCATAATCTGTCCCTAGGACAATTTGCCAATTTGATTCATTGCTTTTCTGTTTGATGCAGATCTATACTCAATTGGTCAGCTAAGAATCAATACAAAAATGCAGTTATTTTTTTTTCTCTACATGGGAAAAAATTGCACCATTGTAGATAGATCAGTAGAATAGACCATGTATATTGTATGTTTTAAAATAAAGATGGTCTGAATTCTGTTAAATAAATGTAAACAATACATGTCCCGTCCCCAGGAGTGTGCAGCTGTTTACATGTGGCCAAGGGTCTCCATAGACTGTTGCCAGGACCAGATCTATTATGTGTTGCTCCTTGTCTCCCCATCGCACCCATCCATCCCCACAAGTGATTATGCTAATTAGTGTTTGATCAGATGATTAAATTAAAACTCCATTCATTCAAAGTACTAAATGCTCTGAATACATTTGTGTCCGTTTAGCCGCCTGGCTTCACACAGCCATTCCCCCGGCACCTTCTTTGATGGAGAACAAAAGCCATAACCAGAGAGGGAGAGAAATTGGAATTGTATGAAATGAAAAGATACATTAGATTCACTGGAGATTCAATTAAAGTTTCATTTACATTTCAACATTTATGTTTTTGTTGCCTGGATATTCTGTAGATTAAACACCCCAGGGAATTATTGTGGAGAATGGACAGTGGGAGATATGATTAAAGATTGCCATTTGCTTGAAGTAATGTCTCTCACCTGAATTGTAATTGTCTTTCTTCATCTTCATTCACACTAGAGACTTACCTGGCTATGGCAGGAAGGGCATAGATGTAATTACCTCTATGTGTTTTGTTCACTGCAGCAACTACTGACAAAAAATAAGCTGTCAAAATATGTTTTTTTAAATACTGAATGTAAACAGAGAAATTGCATTTGAACATAAAAGAAACAATAAGCAGGTTTAATTTATAGAATAGTAATAATAAATAGGTTTTTCGCCTTGGGTAGTAGGAGAGGAGGAGGGAGAGGAGCCGTGCTGTGGTCCCCTAAGTGTTGAATAAACATGCTGGTTTAGGCAAATGGCTTGCGATAAATGTTTAATATGATAAGTCCATAAAGACGCTCAAATGAGTCTGGAGTATTAAAATGAGCACAGCGGCTGTAGCAGCACGGGTGGAGGGAGAGGAAGAGGGAGAGAAGAATTGAGGAGAAGAAGCAGAAGAGAAAGGAGCAGAAGAGGGAGCAGACGAAAGAGGGGAGGAGTGGAGCAGGTGGATGAGGGAGAGGAGGAGAGGAAAGAGGAGGGGAATAGGATGAGGGGAGGGGTAAGGAGGCTGATAATGGCAGCCAGAGCTAACAGGATGAGAGGCGCCAGCTGCTGTGACATCAGCATTAGCACAGTGCACAGCTGCTGGCCACAGACGTGTGCGGGACAAAACCAGGACAGTGGGACGTCTTCAGAGGGCTGCCGTGGACTCCTAATCACATTATTACCTGTTCAGCCCCAATATTACAGGGATAATACTGTCTGAAGTGCCTGCGCTGCGAAGTGAAGGGGAGGAAAATACATTCAAATCAACAGATGTTTGAGCTGATGAAAGGAATTAGGGCATTTTGATGCACAAAGAACACAAGTGAATAGCTGTGATGCAACACTGTTCCACATAAACAAAGGGAAATCCTTGGGTTTACTTGTCATCAGTGCTATCAGATACAAACTCGAGACAGTGTGAGAAAAGCAGGCTAAAGGTGTAGTATAGACGAGGAAGTAGACTTATTAAAATGTTTTCAAAAGGTTATAGTACACATTATTGTCCCTGTAGGGTAAGGACATTTGTCCTCTGTGTTTGACCCATCTTTCAGTGCTGCTGGTGTAACATGCTTGGAGCAGGGGACCCCTCCCCAGATCTTGTGCAAGCCTTTGTTAGGACCACATTTTGTCCATGTTTCGAGTTGAAGGGTTGGCTGAATTTCTAAATTTTGTTGCACTTTTCTATACAGTCTTTTCTCAATTTGTAATAATGATGACTGAGATTTAACCAACCCACCTCACAAGAGGTGAAGATGCAGATGCTATCACCACAGTTGATTGAAAACATCAAATGATCAAACTGACTCAAATCTCCAAGCTCTACCCAAGACTTCAAAATGTTTTAACTAATTTATTAAAGCTAAAAAATTAAAGGGCTTTTATTGTGCTATATTCTGATCTATGTTATGATGTTTCTGCATATTTAGGCTAAATTAAACACTTCAACTTGTGATGTCCTGTGGTAATCGAGGAAGTGCCCTGTTGTGTTTTTAAGCTCCATACACCTTCACTAGAATCATTTGGATAATGACAGCCATGGAGTTGCCCATCTCTGCTGAACTAAAGGTAAAAGATAACTGTGACTTGAAAAACTTCATGACATTGCATTGTGGAACAGAGCATTTTCAACTTTGAGTAATCCTACATTGTTGGCTTGTATATGTTCAAACGTGTGAATAAAACAATACTTAACTCGGGGTATGTTTTGACAAGGTAACAACATTCTAACATGGCTTTAAGCTCACAAGAATCCATTTTGTGTAATATAGGACCTTTAAGCTCTTCAAATGCACTTCAGAAATCATGACATACACTTACTATGTGAACTTTAAACATGACACATCAAGTACATTAACTCTTGCCTAACGAACCCTTTTATAACAAGTGTAATATGATCCCAAAGCCTGAAGACGCTACATGTCAGGTCATTTTGCTTCTTGTATTTGTGCACATGTGTCCAGTGCTGGCTCCGTGGACATTTGACGCTGGCTTGCTGGGTTGACATCCAGGTGGACAGCGTTCATATCCACAGTGTGTCACCAGAGCCCCTTAAAGGCCCTTAACCATAATAGTGGCTGACATAATAAGGTTGGATGTCCAGTATGTGCCATGTCGACTTGTCTGGGCCGGCCAAGGCTTCTGCCAACAGGCATCTTTACAGTGCAAGCGCTGCTGCTTAATCACATTACCCAGAGAGACAGTGTACGCCGCACATTGGATTAGCTTACGTGTTATTAGGTTATATCCACTCCAGTCTCAATCAGACATGTTAAGTATAATAGTGAAAAAGATGTGTATGTCCAATATCGAATGTAATTTCAGCAGTGACGGTGCACCATTTGGAATCTTTATGCAAAATAAGATCAGGCTATTCTAGTCCAGGCCATGCAAAAATATATGTTTCTGATTCGCTAACGCCTCTAAAATATTTCAGCCTGACTTGTCCAGACATTAGCAATGTAATGAAAGGAGAGAATGATCGATTTGCTTGTGGTTCCTAAGTGGAACGGAGGGAAGGTAGACTGAAATTCTGAGGGGGCTGATGTTTCTGCAGCTGTGGCACATTAGTGCCACAAAGGCTGTGATTGGAAAACACTTGTAAACAGGTGTTACGGTGGCTCTCAACATTTGTTATCACGATATAACAGAAAATTTGCAACAATAATATACAGTATTTGATGATATTCCCAAGGCTGCTTAAGACTGGCATTCATAATATTTACTTGTACTTGTTCTTTCATTATTACAGTTTTTACATTTTAAGTGGCAGAGGCATCACAAAATATCACAATCTATCACCCGCAATATGACCCAGCCTTAGTTGTAATTTCTAATTCGTCAGAGGTTAATTCTGCAATAAGCAATTTTAGTTATATTGGGACAAGCATCTCACACATTTTTTTGCAGTAGAAATTTGCCATTTTTGTATATATAAATAAACAAACAAACAATTTGACTTTAAGTACTTTAAGTACTGAAATCTGATATTAACTGATACCAGGGTATAGGGTCTAAAAATGGCACTTATTTCCTTAAAACGCAGTTACCTTATTACACACGTTACCAATGGTGTTGTGCACCTGTTATATATCCTGCACATAACTACAGACCAGCTTCATTTGAATAAAAGTTCAAACCTTTTGAGATTTTCTAGGTCTAAATCAGCCAGTAAAGAGTCTTATTACAATGAAAGGCCCAATCATAATATTGACTTAACCAATATTATGTAACCGATACCTGCCAGTTTTTCAATATTCCATACCAGTATCAGTATTGGTGCATCCCTAAAAAACCTGTTGTGTCCTGATGTACATGTGGTTAATATTTGCAGTCACTATTTGTAGTCTGCTTTTCAACCATTTCTAATATAATGATTCATATGTTTAGCCCTATATCTCTAACTTTATAAATAAGGCCGACAAATCATTTTAAATATAGACCATCACTTGTACTTTATAGTATTTTTGTATGTTACTTATGTCTGCCAAAATTCAATGATGCATCTCCCAAAGCAGCAGCTATTTATATAAAGAAATTCACCAAGGACTGTTCGCCAATGGGATTAGTATTTGCTGTCTATAAATATGAGACATGTTTTGTGGTTAATTAGGTGATGATTAGGGACAGTGCTGCATTTCTTCCTTGGAAATGATCATTACGGGATATTCTTGTAGCTTCTTGGTTCTCGTTCATATAGACAATTTAGGGCTTCATCTGTGTAGCTGGAATAAGAAACATTTACTTGACATTCAAATTCACATGACTGTTGTGATTGAAGATTTCAGTTAACCAGGTGTTATATACTGTAGATTTATCACTGGTTTTACAAGAGAAAATATTATTTACAGTTCTTGTCTCCTTTTTGAGACAAGAAATATTTCAATTGACATGTTGTTAATTTGACAGTAAGACATGATCATTATTTTTGCCTATTTCTTTTTCTAAATAGATTTTGACCCATTTTATCCACTTTTGTCCAGTGAATGTTGTGTTTATGTTAGTGTAAACCTTTATCCAACAGTAGAGGGAGCTGCATTAGTTCTCTCCTCTCTAATCACTCATCAGATCGCCGCGCTCGCTCCACACTCATCATCATCACACACACCATCATTTAGACATCAGCGCTCAGTTTGGCTAAGTGAAAAAGCACCGCACGCTCACTGGCTCGCATTTATGAGACATGCAGCCACTGTGGCCCATTTAAGATGTAAAAAGAGACTGGGGAGAGAGGAGGAGGAGGAGGAAGAGAGGGCTGTGCATGCTGTGGGGCTGTGGGGCTGTGGGGCTCGTTTTTTAGCAATGCCCGCCCCTCCCTGCCAGACATCAGAGGACAGATCTGTCGGGGTGGATCAGCAGCCCGTGCACAGCCAAGCCTTTCTACTGTCACAGAGGCCCTAAATATTCATGAGAGCAAATTGGAAGACAGTCATTTAACTTGGGTGCATGGTGTATCGCCGCTGGGCAGATCACATCAGTGGGAATGCTTACTCACACTGGCCCGCTTGGCACCGGCTGCTCGTCTCCATATCCGTTTGGCAAATTGGACCCTCTATATATGTTATATCCAGATTCATGGCCGTCGGCATATTAACTTTATCAGAATATGATTTGCAATGTCTCTACTCAGATCTAATATAAACAGAAATTGGGTCATGTACAGGTTAATGGACTATTTTTAGCTGCTTGTAATTTCAGACTGTCGACATGGCAATGTTTGCTTCTTTGCATAATGTAGTCACTATACTCCTTGCCTACTGGCATTTACAGCTTTAACTATTGTAATGGAGTGACTTTTTCAAGGTCATCTGCCGTAGATCTCAGGGGACACATAGTAACTTTGTTCTTACAGTAAATGCTCTTATTTGTAGATCACACAAGTATAGAACTGCTTTTTTATATGCCTAAAGTCACTTTATAGTTGCGTGCTTTATTCATTCATTACATACTCAGTAGTCACAGCTGTCCTGGGTTGGACCGACAGAAGTGAAGCTGACAAGCTGCAGCATTCCCTGCTCCGATCACTACCCATCACTGACTCACTGACCACAGTCATACTGAGATGAGTGAAGTATCTTGCCTAAGGACACAGCAGCAGTATACACTAGAGCCACTGCTGCCCCAATGTGGCACCTTATAATGCCAGTGGTCACCCATCCAAGCACTAACCAGACCCAACTCTGGTTAGCATTCAAGCAATTGAGCACTGACATCAAGTATATGTATTTTTTATGATCTACAGTGCGGTTTATGACTTGAGAAGTTATCTCAAGGTCATCAGGGAAAAAAAGGTTTTCAAAGGTTTTCAATACCCAGCAAGGCATTTGTTAACTTTGCATGTTCTCTCCCCCCCTTAAAATACAGTACAGTCAGCCCCTACAAAATACAAACCTGCACACCCCTCCATGATTGCATCAGTGGCATTTTAAGAATCAGTCAGCTGAAGGAAGTGTATCTTTGCATGGGTTGAATAGATAAAAACATGTATACAGACAGTTCCTTTTTACATCAAAATACAACATTTTGTGACTTGCAAACCGATACACATGCAGGCCGTCACATGTGTTTAAATGTCTACATATGATAGTGAGCAGGTATGATCTGGTCGCCCTATAAGCAGAGTCACCCTAAGGACATGAGGCACTAGGCTGCTTTAATTACCCAGAATCCCCTGCTGTCACGCTGTCACCCGGGTCCTGTGCACCAACCGTGCCAATGACAAGCCAACACTGTGGCAGCCGGGGCGCCCTCTGATATGTGCTGTCTCCACCCTCTCCGCATGCTCCTGTTTGCCTCTGATATTCTGTCTCGCTGTGACAGAGAGAGTTCACCTAAAAACACTGCAGCTTGAAGGATAAATGAATTATGAAATGAGGTTTAATAACTTGTCATCTCCCTCCTGTGTGACAAAGAATGTTCACAAGTACTACAAGTGAGTAAAAAAAACTCTAGCACAGTTTGATCAGGTGTCAAGTTTGCGGATTCCCTCCTTATCCAGTGTTGCCTGTACCTCCTCTCATCGTCGTGCCTTGTTATCCTATTGGCAGTGATTAAATGAGGCAGCCCTAGTGTTGGAAAGCACACCGTCATGGTTAGTTAGCTCCTGTCAGCTGATCAGATCACACTTGTGTTGTTTGTCATTTAGCACAGGACAAATGTCTGGACACACTTATGATTGCCTATTTACATTTGTGATAACAGGGGCAATTAGTGGTGGAGCGCTTGGTATTACTCTCAAGGTTGTGGGTTTAAATCCTGAAGTCAAACGTATACTATTGTAAGAGCCTGTAAGGTAAGGTATTCTCTACTGATAGCCTGCTAATGTTATTGCTTAATTATGGAGGAGCTGGTTGAATGAACATGTGCTTTTTAAGAAAACCAGTGAGAATTAAAAACTCCTCAGCATTCCTTGGATGTTAAAGCTAACTGGATGCACTGCCCTGTTACTCAAGTTAGACTTTAATCTGAGCTTTGTATTAACACAACCAGAAGGAACTGAAATAGAAATAAGAATACAGGTAACTAAAGCAAGATAACGAAAGCCATACTGTGGAACATCGTTACATCTCCATGGACACAAGCAGGAGGAGGTGACGGAAGTTGCCTAGTGCACCTTTAAATCTATGATATGCCTCTGAAAATGATCATTTTTGGGTTTCTGGCACTTTAGTTTTAGGACATTTTCAACTTAACAACAAACAAACAAACAGCAAAACACCACCAAATATCTGTTACTAAAGAAATTACCTCTATTCTTTGCATGTATTTTTGCTCACATAAAGTATACTTTATCCATAATATTTTGCCCTTATGCAGTACAGTATAGTGAATCTCTCTAGACTGCTATTTTCCTCTTCTCTTCTCTGTGGAAAATCCTAGTCCATTATGGATGTATATAATGCATTATTGAACAGTGTCATTTATTTCACCTTTACAGTTGAGCTCATGAAAAATTATGCCAATTATCCATTTTCTCTCGGGCGATGTAGTAAGCGTTTAGAGCCCTCGGCGGTTCTCGGGCCGTGGTACAGACTTAAGTGTGGGCCCCTCCACCTGCGTCACTGGCCCCTCCGCTGGTTCAATTAGGAAAAACACTTGTACTGTGCTATGCAGCCTTTCAACAGAATCCATTTCCTCATTTCTTTATTTTAATTAAATCAAGCCTGCTATCGCTCAGCCTGTCTAAATCGAGTTGCTCTCACATACTTTTCGTTTTGTGAAAAATCAAAATAGCCATGACATAAATCCTAATCCAATTTCTCCAATGCTCGTGCTGAGGAGCAGCCTTCCCCAAGCAACCACGTATTTCTTTGATCTGCTTCTTTTTAGCCTCCAGTCTTGTAGCTAGCTAAAAATTAAAATGTTTTTTTCTGGACTTTGTTCCAATTTAAAATTAACTCATCTATTTTTGGGGGGGTCTAAACCATAATTTTAGGCTCATGATGAAGAAAGCAGAAGAGATTAAACAAATGAATTTCAAAGGACTATGTTACACTTTTGGACAACTGCTTTAATAAGAGAATGGCTACAAAATCCACCAAAATTGTTACACCTGAATATTCTTTTGCTTCTGATGGCTGGTTAGTTTGTGGCATGATAATATTTTTATATTGTGTTGGTTTGATTGGAAAACACTTTTGTCACCTTGAGTCCTGTAAAGGGCTCTAAAAATAAAGTCTGACTGATTGAACAAAAATTAATCGA
The DNA here is from genome assembly GCA_000787155.1 of Scartelaos histophorus. Taxonomy (NCBI): domain Eukaryota; kingdom Metazoa; phylum Chordata; class Actinopteri; order Gobiiformes; family Gobiidae; genus Scartelaos; species Scartelaos histophorus. Next base: position 30,765 of record KN510674.1, read on the forward strand.
TTTAACAACTTACAGTTATTTGATTCATAATTGCAAGAAAAAGAAAAAATCAGGTTAAGCAACAAATCTACTGTAGTTTCAATGGATTTTTACCACAAGATTGATTCTGTTTTCTTTGCGTCTCAATTGTAGATTTACTTATTTAACTAGTACATGAACAAATCTGGCTTTGGGCACTATATCTTCACTATTACAATAGTATAAAGCAAAAATAATACCTTTAGATTCTTTCTCTTGCACTTTCTCTTGCAACCTTGAGTATTAGCCACGCTAATGTGGGTTGGACGCATACGACTACAGCCTGCATTCTCAACACAGGGAAGATTGATACTGCGTGTGCCAGCTGCAGAGAAAAGAGCTAGAATCAGAATTTAATATGACTTTGATGTATTATTTTCATCTGGGCCGGTGCCACATACTGTACCTACTCAGAGCTCGGAGCGCCATCTCATTGCATTTGGAAACATCCAGATTGGTCCCAAATGTCTCATATAAGAAGTCTTCAGCGGGGTACGGTGCATAAGACTTTCTCAAATGTGGAATAATAATGACTGTTTATGACCCAAGCTATTTGGAATTATAGTATTCTTGCCTTTTAGCTTCCAGATATGCAACATTTTGAGGACCTTTCTTCATTCTGAAGTATTTTTTTTTAAATTGTTAATGATTATGACAATGGTTATAACTTCGTCATTTTAAACCCATGGAGAGTAGCCAAACTAGACTTGAAAAATTACATGTATTAGCCCATAAGGGTGTTAAAAAACTGAACTGAAACAAATTAATGAAATTAGTATACGTATATTAGTATACAAAAAGCACTTGCATAAAATTTGGGCTTTTCTGAACAGTTATAGAATGATTTTGAACTATATCAGAATTGGATGTTTCAAATATCCTTTTCTTTAGTATCTATCATACATACGAATATTATATGTTGTTTTTTAAATTAGTCTTATAACCAAAAATGTCAAATGTATGTCTGACGTCCATGTACATGCGCACGTCATTGGAGGGTCTGATTCCTGGTCTGGAGCCACCGGAGCAGAGAAAAGGATGGAAATGTCTGCAATTTGAAACCTTGTTAGGAATTTATGAAGTGCTAAAATGTTTTCTCCCCAGGGAGGTTTTGAGCCAGCTGCCAGTGCCACTGTAAGCCATTTAGTGCACAGCCTGCGGGCTTTGGTGCACGTTGGGATGCCAAGCAACACTGTATTTGTATGTTGGACGCTTTTCTGCCTCGAGTGCAAAAGCATGATTCCTCCTAAAATTACTAATTCATTTCATACAGATATGAATGGGCCTGATTTTATGGCATTAAAAGCTAATTGGTACAACATTGACATTTCTAACCCCTTCCCTCTCCGGAGATGTTCGTGCACTAACAGCGTTTAGTGCGAGTCTCTTCAGTGTGATGATGGCTTAAATTATACTTGAACGCGATTACAGCATCTGACCTTCTTTCATAATTGATAGTAGTTTATGTTAATAAGTCCCACTGTAGGGAGAGAGGGATGAATCAAAACGACTGAGAGTAAGCAGATGGAAAATTACTCAAATGGGTACATATTAAACAGCAAAATAAACCTGGACAGTTGTATTTGGTTGAGGAGGAAAACATTCTCCTTTCTAATGTCTTCTGAAGCACTGTTTTATCTTTTTGATGATGAACTTTCAAATTTTGTGAGATTTACTTTTTGCAATACAAATAACCTGCTTATGCCATTGGCCAGGAGAGTTTGAGATGGTTTTACTGCTTAGGAGGTGATGGAAGCAGACTGAGGCAGTTCGTAGAAGATTGAGATGTTCTGAGGAGGTGATGGGAAAAGTAAGGTTTTTTGAGAAGGTTGTGAAGGGGAGTGAGATGTTCTTAGAAGTCGATGGAGGAGAGTGAGAGGCTTCTGAGATTTTACTGTTTTTGTAATGAGATTAATTAAATTTGACATGTTTCATCTGGAGGTCTGGTGTTGAAAAAAAGAGAAGACTTTTGCTGAAATAAGTGATGCTGATGGGTGATGGAGGAGAGTAAGATGGTTTTGAGGTTGTCATGTTATAATCTGGTGTGAAATTGTTCTTTTGACATGGTGATGCTGAGAGGAGTGGACTGGTTTTGCTTTTGAGAAGGTGATAGAGTAATGAAAGGTGAAATTGAGGGTTCTCCCGATCTGATATCTTCAAACTTTTTTCCAAAACAAAATCCAGCTTCTTTCCCACAGTATACACTCACCAATATTTATCTGTTTCTTCTGTTGCAGTTTTCAGTGAGGACCTCCATTCCAGCTTATACTTTGTCAATGCATCTGTGCAAGAGGTAGTATTTGCCAGCACCACAGGGACGTCGGTGCCCTGTCCGGCCAGTGGGGCAGCCCCTGCCACGCTGCGCTGGTACTTGGCCACCGGAGAGGAGATCTACGATGTGCCGGGCATCAGACACGTGCACCCCAACGGAACCCTGCAGATCTTCAACTTCCTGCCATCCAGCTTCAGCAAACTGATCCATGACAACACGTACTACTGCACCGCCGAGAACCCCAGCGGCAAGATCCGGAGCCAGGATGTCCACATCAAAGCTGGTGGGTTCACTGAGGGGGGCATGGAGGGACTGCCTGACTAGTGCATGTAGTGTAGAGCTGTAGTAAAGATGTATTCATGGTTGTCAACTTGTTAGTTATAGTTGAAATTTTGAAGACACTTCACGCTTCAAAAAATTTAATATTTGGTTTTGAATAGATAATTGCTATGGAAACAGTGATATTTTTAAGCACTCTCAGACTCCATGACTCCACTCCATGTCCTGGGTGCAATCTTTCATGATGCAATACTTCATTATGCAATACTTAAAAATGTAATTCACCAAAATTACTACTTTCATTAGGCTCTTTTCTGGTTTAAATCAAGTTAAAGGTACTTTCTAAAGTACCTTCTACTTTTAAAGGTACTACTTGAGGTGGCCCAACACCTGCATCAAACCATATGTCACAATATATTCCATGGAAATAAGTCTTATGCAGTACTGTTGAAGATTATAGCAAAAATACATAATCAAGCTCATTCAGGGTAAGGACACAAGTTTTTCAGTGCAAAAAACACAACCACAATGAAAAAGACATGCTTCATACTTGCACACACACCACATCAAAATGAACAGGAATTAGACCAGGACTAAGAACAGAACCAAACCCAGTCTATATCAGGAGGAAACCTGCCTTAGCCTTGGTATTTCTCATTGTTTTGTTTTGTTTTCATGTCTAGTTTCGCGAGAGCCCTACACAGTCCGAGTGGCCGACCAGAAGGCTATGAGAGGCAGTGTGGCTGTCTTCAAGTGCATTATCCCATCTTCTGTGGAGGCCTACGTCGCTGTTGTGTCATGGGAAAAAGACACCGTATCACTCAGCTCAGGTAAGACCTTGGGCTCATTCCTCATTAGAAAAACCCTCGCAAACGGCACAATAAGTGTCTCCCTGCTCAATATTTTGTGCTGTGCTGTGCATGTTGTACCTCTATCGTCTTGTAGTCAGCCATTACTGTTGCCATGCTGTTCCTTGCCCTCCTACTCGCCGGAGGACGTTGATAACTGTCATATTGAATCACCGTGTTCCTCCTATACGCAGCCAACTCCCATTTCGAGTACAGCAAGGGGTAAAGTGGAAGGGTTTATGTGGGATCATTGACCTAGTTACCCTCCTTGTTTGAATCAATTGGCACAGCGTGATGGCATAAGGCACCAGAACACGTTAGCGAATGGGGCTGCTTATCTGTGTGATTGCGCTGGTACTGCCCGCTGGCTGATTTCCCTCCCTCCATAGGGGCGTTGGGGGACCTGTAAGTGAGCACTTGATGTCATTTGACTGAGGGCAGAATCTGGGACGGTGTTTTGGTGGCATTTTAAATGGGTCTGCTCGAGCATGAAGATGTGTCTCCTGATCCATGCGCCGCACTTATTTACTGGAGGTTACTGCTGCTTGTTGCCGCCGCGAGCTCAGGCAGACGACAGAGCAGCGTGTCAGTGCACCATCAGGCAGTGAATCATGGAGACAGGAGACCAGATTGGGTTTGGAGCAGCAGGGGTGTAAAAGTTCTTATGAGGAGAGATGGTTAAAAAGGTATTCATGTCCAACTAAGGCAGCAATGATATGTAGCAAAATATGTGATATGTAATACAACATGATTAGAATATTTTCATATACTTTTAGACTGTTAAGACACTTGCTTATTGTTTACTCAAGTCGATAGACTGTATAAAGAAGAGGACTAAGGGGGAATGATGTCACCCAAAGCATTCGTCTCCAATCAAATGAAGCTCACCAAGGCTAGCAGTTATGGTTCAAAGTTGGAGTCGAGTTCCATATTACAAATAGGAATTTATTTACAAAAGAGCGAAAGAATAAACTCCAGGATCATGCAGAGCGAACTAATATGGACATTTTAAGACCAAAATGAGGAGCCTGTCAGCAGCAGTTACAGAGAGAGGGGCAACGTTTTTTCAGTACAAAGTGAATTGTACCAGAGTTGATAAAGCTGGAATCGTGCTCATCAATCGTGCACACACTCATTTGGGACGTAGCAGCCAGCAGGTTAGCTATGTCCATTTATATAGCTTATCCTCAAGTCACAATGCAATGATGGTAATTGTATGATTTTATACATAATTATTTTTGCCACTTTGCTTGCAGTAATTGGCTTTATTTGACAGTTTGAGTACAGAGTTGAGGGAGAGAGAGTATACGTTACTTAAAATTTGAAGTTGAAAATAATGCAAAGTCAAAACCTATGGAAACAGGAGTTTATATGTGGACAATGGCAGTTTCTCTAGGATTATTATTACATAAATAGGTGCTGTACATTTTTCAATATTAAAGTTGCATTGTGTGTAACTTTTGTGGAGGGTCTGCCAACTGCTTGTCTCCATGGAACTGAAAGAAACTAGACAAAGATACAGATCAGATTTGTGTAGAGGCGTCTCAGTGTATTTTAAGAATGTATGTTTTTCATGTAATTTTAAGCAATAAAAACAAGCAAGTTGAATACCGTTGTGTGGGACTTTCCAGACAAAACAATTACATCCCCATGAAGACAAGCAGATGGTGGACCCTCTATGAGAAAAGTTACACAGTGCATCCTTAAAATCCAGATGCTTTAAAATGCAAAAGGTTTCAAATGTTATTTTGTTTTAATGTCAATTCAAGAAATGTCTTCTAATAACTAAACTATGCACACTAAGGGTTCGCCACTGACATTCCTTACTCTTTTGCTGATGTTGGGTTTTGATGGTTTTGATCCTTTTGTACCATTGGCCTTTTTTCAAGCGTTCAAGAAAACACCCATATTGGATTGTCCTGTTTCGCTCCAGTATGTATTGCAGCAGGCTGGTGCTGTCAAAAGCATGAGTACACGGTCAAAATCACTGCTGCTCCACCATAAATATTTGATGGTAGATTCTGATGCATGAGCGGATCCACATCACACTGTTATGGAGAGGGGGGGCTGGGGCTACAATGTGTATGTGTGACAATACTGAGAGAAAGAGCATGAAGAAGACCACGAGAATGACAACTAGGCTTCACAATGGCAAACGTAGCTGCAGCTTGACCCGGCGGAGATTCATCTGCCAGTCGCTAGCCTCAGCTTTCATATTTTTTTTCTCTTTTTTTCAATTTTTCATGAAAGAAGGTTCAGTCTCGGTGGACACAAAATAAAGCTATCCTACAGCCACACTGAATTATTAATGTCAGGTTTTTGTTGAAGAAGGTAACATCAAAAGTATTCCTCTTTGCGCTAGCTCTGTCAAGAACAAGAGAAGAGATGCTATGAGGAAAAATACAATGTTTGCATGTTTGTAATGTAAGTTTTCTTAATATGTGTTATGAGAAGTGAATCGGTCAAATAGATCTGCATACCTAGAAAATAGTAGTACTCAATAAATTTAAAAAGTAAATGCATTGCAGAATTTTTTGGTTTAAAATCCAGTCCAAAAATAGGCGATATGTAACATTATTCTCTTGACATTTTTGTTGCTAACTGCAATGTCCATTGTTTTAAAAAGAAACTAAACATTACATTACGACTAATGACTTATATATAATTCATACTTAAATATGTATGTTTTAAAATTACACCATTTATGACCATTTTTGATACACCATATGTATATGTATATGATTAATGTCCTTATGGTATTTTATATCATTACTATTTATAGGGAAGGTCTGCAAAAAGGATTGAATAACATGATAATTATTAAATACATTGTCTATAATAATTTTTGAGTCTGACACTATTGTACACTACTTTAAAAAGCATATCTCACATGTAGCGACCACATTAGCTGCTCTGTGAATGCACATCTACGGCCGCACATTAGGGTCAAAAATAGATGCATAATTACAGACTGGGCCCGTCTTAATTAATCAACTGTGATTGAAAAGTTAATTACAATATGAATTACCTCTCCGAATGAGGACTGCTTAGCACTTATTTGAAGCAGCCTGCTTTCAATGGACTTGTGCGCCGACGCGGATCTGGCAGGGTCCTAATGTTGCCACTAACATAGCATTAACCCGTCATGAATTTTTAAAACCAATCAGGAGCTATCAAACGGGCCGGCCGCCATTGCAACCACGCAGCTTTTGATAAACAATTGACAGAGCTAATAGAGAGATGAAAGCGACGGACAAATGAAAAGATGATTTTATTCATCAGTGCGACGTTGTTAGTGCAGCTTTGTCTTTCCCTGTTTCTGAATTCATGTGCATGTTGTGTCAAGTGTCTTCAGCAGGGAGAAAAAAGCATGGATGTTTTGGTGTTTTTCCATCTACCTTCCTTTGTGTGGTCATTCAGAGAGGAGGCAGCGTAATGAGCGGCCTGGCCTTGGTTGCAGTGCGGAGATAGGAGAAAAAAAGCATACAATAAACAGCTTGTTGTCACCAAGGCCTCCTCTTCTTAAGATGCAATTAGTGCTAGTCTTTGTCTATGAGTGTTTGAGGACGCTTCAGTGTTGTCATGTTATTTGGCCAGCCTACACATGATAAGAAAATGGTAACATGCAAGAAATAGTCAAATAAAGTGATTGTATATTTGAACAATATATAGATAGATATACATTTTCAGTGTTTTGCACTTTAATTATATTAATTTGCTAATTGACTGAGCTAGTTAGATTACAAATGCCTCATGAACAGGCCTGTTGACACACATTTGGGGGCACACAGCAAGAAGCCTTACATGGGCCCCCTCTACTATTAATTAATAAGCAGAGGTTCCAATTCTAGGCCCATAACATGCCTTTGTTTCTATCAACTCCCCTTCCCATAAATAGTGAAGAGATGCAGGAGATCTTTCAGTATTTTACAGGAAAAAAAATGCCCATGTTTCCTGTGTAATTTTTAGGCAACTGCTGCTTTGTCATTAAACCATATATGAGTAATTGGATTATTAAAGAAGTTATCCAATTATCACTTAGCTGGAAAAATTTATGAGCTTGTTTTAGCCATAATTTTTTTGCTAGCATTGTTCACAAATGTAGAATTACATTTATCCATCCCAAGGAAATGATTTTGATTGTGCCAAGAAGGATAGTGAGGATTTACACAATTTAGTGGGTATGAGTTCTAACCACTCTGCTGTCTATTTTCCCAAAATGTGTAAGTAATTGTGTAAGTAAGGTTGTGTTTTGGTGAGCTGCAGCTGTGCACTTTGCTTTGGTATTGCCTGCACTGTGAATCCTTACACAGATAAGGCTGTGTACATGCAGGCGGGTGATTCTGGTTCTTATGCTGGCAGGCTGAGATTAGGCTGAAGATAGAGGAGAGATGCTGCTCTACTGCGTCACTTCTGTTTACACCAAAGAGGGAAAATACACATGTCTCCTTAATTTGATGGCAGTTATATCCTTTGTGTTGTTGCAAGTTAATATGGTTTTATTTTAGTTGACTAGTTAGCGATTCATTTTTCAAATAGGCAACCGCAGTTAAATGATGATTTCTATTGTATGTCAAGAGAATTTAAACATATTATTAATTCTAGTTTCAAATACGCCGTCTGAAGGCTTCTGAATAGGGAATATTTATTAATAATTATTAGTTAAAAATGTGTTGTGTATTTTAGACTCTGTATAGTCGCAATTCTGATCTTTTTTTTTTTTTTTTTAAACTCTAGACTAGTCACAATTAGTCGATTAATCATGGTGGTGCTAATATTGTTTAGTCAGTTAAAGGTGCATTGTGGCAAATACTTGTCTCCATGGAGAGGTGATTGGTTTGTCTGGGATGTTTCACAATATGGCATTGAACCTTTAAACCTTTCTATTTTCATGGAGATCAAACCACTTTGAGTTACAGGTCAGATATGTGGAGAGGCAGCCCCACTCACAGTCAAAATATCTGTTTTTCAAGGTATTTTTGACCTATATAAACACCTGTAATTTAAGTTAATGTGAGGTAAAGCTGTTTGATGTTATACTGTGAAACATTCCAGGCAGAGCAACGACATATCCACGGAAACAGGCACCTTAACACTCATTGTAAGTATTAGAAGATTAAATGTGGAGTATATTGTTTGGAATATGGCATATCATCAGCCTTATTATGCGCGGCCACTGTAGTAAAACCTGAAGATGAGACTGTACGAAATTCTCTCACATTCACAACAACATTACTGTTACACCATTAATAATATCAAAGATGCGTTTTGCTTTCTCCCCTCTCTGCTTTTATCTCATTGCATAACCTGCTTGGCTCGGCGTTCTAGTCAATTTCCTCCTGTGTGAAAAATGATTGTTTTTTATTTACTTTATGCAAATGAGTCCACTCAATACTCAGGGCATCAGTAAAAAGGCTTGTATTTTTCAGTGGCGTTTATGCTGGCTTCTCCCAACTGTGTGTTTAGCATTTAAGTAATGAAAGCTCCAACCGACTGCTCTCCCTCTCCTGGGCTGTGGAAGTGCTTATACAGCCTAATTAAACAGTTTGATCATAGAATCAGACTTAGTATCCACTCGAGCCCATTTCTGATACCATTTAACCCTGAAATAGTATCAGAAATGGGTCAATGAGATAATGACAATATATATAAAATTCCATTTGGATTTGGAAAATAATAACCCTTAATTAAATTGTTTATAAAGAATGATTCAGATTAAGTAACGGCTTAATTAAGAGATTAGGGTTAAGTATTAAGGTTAGGGTATTAAAGGCCTGTAGAGAATTTTCTTCCATTGTATTTGAGCAAAATTTGGTCTTTAGGTCAAAATACATCTGCTGTGTACTTTCTGCATCTAATCATATACTCAACATTGTCTGATGATCAGGAAGTTCACCAATAGAATGCTAGTGTTAGCATAGCCTTGAATAATTAGGATGCTCCAAATGCAATTAACACAGTAAACCAAATGAAATGTTCATGTTTTTATGTAAAAAAACAGGCACAGCACATTTAATTGAGTAGTTACTAACTTTATTTATAGTGAATTAAGTCTTCGTAAATTTTTTATTCAGGCTATTGTATGTTTAAAGTGTTACAAAATGTATTTATTAAATAGTATTTCAGATGTCAAGAAGAGGAGAAATGGTTAATTTATAATGGCGAGTCATTGGTTAGGGGCTAAACATAGATGCCTGTGATTAGTTGACAGTAACAGAGTCAATATCATGTAGGAACAGAATAGAAATGTGCTGTTTTCATCATCACGAGTAGCAGTGACAGAGTAAAGGTATTTTGAGTTGAGGATTTGTTGAAAGAGGCCAAATGTAGGCGTTTGCTTTACTGCGCCATTGCTCTGTGAGAATATATCATGCCAACGACGTGCCACTAGTAACATTTTTCACCAGGATTGACAACGAGGGCACTGAAAGGCAGGCGAAGATGTGGCTGTAAATTCAACACGCCCAAAGTCAGGCCAACCTTGAGAGGAGGGCATGGCAGTGTGAACCAGCTCGTGGGAAAATAAAGGGACCTATGGAAATGTGACTCAAACAAGGGGAAATACATGGATAGAGCGGTTGGTCTTATCAAGCTTGCATAGATTGATTTATACTATGGTTTATAACTTGGAGCTAATGGCACAGAGAATATGTTTAGTCCAATCATAAAAATGCAGTAAAATAAAAAAGGTTAAAAAATACAATACATTTTAAAAGTGCCCTATGTAACTTTTTGGTTTGGGCTTCGTCATCTACTTGTTTTTATGGATATGTCATTGCTCTGCCTGAAATGTTCCACACTATAACATTAAACAACTATATTTTACTTTTATTCAGTTACACATGGTTTTATAGTTCAAAAATGCCTTGAAAAATAGGTATTCTAACTGTGAGCAGGGTTGCCTCTCCACAGATTTTACCTGTAACTTGATTTGGTTTGGTGTCCATGAAAATAGAAATAATACCATACTGTGAAAAATTCCAGACAAAGCAATAACATCTCCATGGAGACAAACATTTTTTACGGACCCTGCACCAGAAAAGTTGCGCAGTGCACCTGTAAATGTGCAATAGTTTACATTATTAAATTGCAATTATTTATATAGAATAGACAGATGTTGAAATTATGCAACTGTACAGCATCCTGGTTATATAAAAGTGAATTTGTACTGCAAAACATACTATAAAGAAAAAGCCTTAAATATCTTACTATATGGTGTACATTGCAATACTACTGGTATGAATAAAAGTTATATTATGCATTGCTGTCGATTTAATCAATTTTTCCTTTAAATGCTTTTGGTTACCTTGGGATTAGTATTTCACATTTTCTAAGTCAAAATGTCTACATAAAACACACGTTACAGACTACACCTCTGCTTCCAAGCAGATCTTTAGGCGTTAGCGCTTCCCCTGCTGTCAGCAATAGGAATGAACAATGGGAATACTATAGTAATGGAGCCATGAATTTGTTGTGTGCACAATATGACAGCAGAACAAGTCCAGTGATTGTTTATGGACTTAAAAATGTGTAGGTGAAGTTCAGATTTTCACCTGTGACGCCACAATCTGGACAAAATGCAACTACATCAACTACACTGACAATCTTTCCGAAGCTTGGTAGTTGTAAGGCTGAGCTGAGTGTTCTATACTATTTTCTATACTATACTATACTTATTCCTTGTATTTCCAGTTTGCTGGTGACACATTGTAAATCTCCCTCTCTTGTGCATCTTACAAAAACAGGCCATGCTGATCTTGTTGTGAGCCGGTTAGAAATTGGGTCATGACTCAAGTAGCAGGATCCCCACGTGTACTATAGCCACACTCCGAAACTGGAGGTCAGATTTTCTTCATAATCATAAACATAACTGGGATTTTTAAAGATGCCACCCTTTTGGAATAGCTAGGGTGTCATCACTAATATAAATGATCAGGTTAGACATTTGTGTATTTACGTTTTAGATATTTCCTAGACTTAGACAAACTTAATTGATTCACAAGGGAAATCATTTAGCGCACACATCACAATATAATATAATAACAAAGAGCAAAAATAGAAATGATAATAATAAAATTTGTGGCTACTACTAGTATATAAATGTTTGTAACCAGTGCACGGTCTGTATAATACTTATCAAGGTTTTATTTTTGGCCAGATGCAGCTGCCATAGTTCTATCACTGGATCTTGTGTATTCACCTTATTCAGGAAGTTGCCACAGGCGCCATCATTATATGTGGTCCTTTTTCCGGTTGTCTGATTTTGCATAGGACTGCTGATCTCGACAGCAAATAAGATACAGACTACAAAGGTTTTTCAAGCCACCCAGAGAGAGGAAACTTTGTTGATTTGTTGGTGAACGTCAACACTGAAAATTTTGCAGAATCAACCCATTTTATATTATGTTTTAGTGACTTACAGACCTTTAATTCTCCACTGAAATTATAGAAATTCCAACTAAAAGGGCATGTTCCTGATTTTAATTGATTCTTGCTGAAATAAACGCTCTTCACATCATGCATTCTAGAGTAAAATCTGCTAAATATAACAATTAAAAATATAATCTATTCATTCAGTTTTATCTTGGGTGATAACTAACATAGAAACTGCTGACAGGGTTACCTCTTTTCGCCCAATCACACACATTGGTATTAGTCATGTGATGTTGGCTGTTTCGAGTCGCTCCTCCATTGGAATCGGATCTCATTTTTTAAAAGAACCAAATCTTTTTCTTTCTAGTTATTACATTTTTACACCTTCACAAGAATCAGCACAGAAGTAGAGCAGGCATCACGAATGACAGCTTTTTGCATACACAAAAAACCCCAAAACATCTGGCATCATAGTAAGAGTTAGTTTATAAATTGTCATTATTTTAAAACAATATTTTATTTAGATTTTGCATAATTTCAGAGGGTATACTAGTACACATTCACACTCTCAGTTTGAACAGTTTATGAACCTTGATCATTACTCTGTGATTAAAATTTGTTCTCACTCACAATAGTAAAGGAGACAGACCCGAAAGATTCCCAATTAATGACCTGATAATCCTCCTATGAAATGTTTCTATGATGCAAGGGAAACCAACTTCCTGACTCCATCTTAGACATTAGAGTCTCTGTCATGGTACATGCTCAATAATGACCAAAAAGCATTTTGTAGGTAAAGGTTAGAGAACTATGATGAAACAATAACATGGCACTATCCCAGGCAGTTGTTTCTGCATCATGGTGCAAAAATCTCAGCGGCAGAAGGGGCCAGAGAAGTCAATGGAGGCGGGATGGGGGGGCAGAATTGGAATCTTTGCCTATTTATATTAGAGAGGGGCCCACGTCATCTTTCTTGTCCCGGCCTGGAAACAGGCCTGGAAACGACAAAATAGGTGAGGGTAAAGTTTCAAATTAAAACATGTTCCTGACTCATGGTTTGAAATCAGGCTTTTTCCCTTTAACCCCTAAAAAATGGGTGGGGTGGTAGCAGGCGGCAGTGCAAGTGGGCGAGGCAGAATAAGGTGAATAAAAAAGTTCAGCTGTAAATCTTTTTAGTGTTCTCTGTTCAAATACAGTTTTTCATATTATTACACCTAGTTAGTAGTACGTGTTTTGGTGCACACTACCCCACCCATCCTGCAGCGGAACCTATGAAAACAACCAAGGCTATCATTTTGCCCTACTCCTCCTCCCTCCTCCTCCCCCCTCACACACATCAGCAGTTAGTGAAATGCTGACCCTTGTCTTTCCCCGCACCCCTTTTCCCTGTCCAC
>KN510674.1:48055-61689 GCA_000787155.1 Scartelaos histophorus
CCTATAAATGTGTGTGTCGTTTGTGAAGACTATTTACTTACCAATGTTGACATAAAACGCCTCCTGATGTTTGAGCTTACATTTATACAAAGCTGTTCTGCAAGAATAACAATGTTGCTTAGTAATTTTTAAACATTAAAAAGTAAGTAATGAAAATGTGCTGCTTGTTACAGTGAAATGTCACTATGAAGAGGCTATAATACATAATTATGAGAGCTAGAAAATAATAATCGGGGACAAATTTAGAGGCAAAATTTCCAATAAATCTATACTGAAAAAAAGGTTATATTCATATAAAGTGCTTTTTATCCATCTGTTTATGTCAACACAACTTTACGTTATCATTCATAAAGTATGATTTCATAAACCAGGTCACATACTGTAACGTGTTTGATAACATAAATCAAGAAAATGAAAGATTTCACTGTGGTTATGGTGTCAATAATAATCATTTTGAAATGGTGGTGTTTTTTTCTCAATAAAAAGCCAATGCTGATATTAGAACTGAAAAACATGGATTGGTAAACCTTTACTTAAGATTTCCTATTCAAATATGTGTACTTACATTGTCTCATTGAGTGATCTTGCATATTTCGACATTTGTTTTTTTTTTAGAAACAATACACAATATAACATTTTAGCTATAGCTCCATCTCTCATATACTTTTTTATTTTATTTATTTTAAAACTGTTTTCTCTGATGATCTGTTTTGCACATATCTACCACAGTCGTAAATATGGCAGATAAATCTTACGCCAGTCCTATAATGAGACTTTGAGTGGTTTTCATTTGCTGCAGATTCTTGACAGATGGGTTTCCCCGGCAGGTAATGACCATGTGACTTCCTGCAAGGTGACCGAGCGTCCGTCCGTCTATCTCCCTCTTGATGTATGGAGCACTGGGCATCATTATTTCTGCTGCTGGCCCGTTTCCACTCTGCTTTTGTGTCATTTAGCATGAAAACACACTGCCACACGATGCACATGGGGTATACAGAGCAGCTAATCTAACCTGGCCATCGTACAGTCAGCTTCTTGGAGATCTTCTGCTGGTAGGTCGGGGTGGAGACGTATGGCACAGGCCTTATCCGCACAACAACAACACAAAATTGACTGAAGTGTTTTTGTTTGTTTGTATAGGCAGTAGTAAGAAGAGAAGTACAATAGGTAGAAGTAGCAGTCATAACAGAAGTAGTATTAAAGGTAGAAGTTGCTGTAGTAGTAGCAGGAGTAGTAGTAGGACAAGTAACAATAGTAGTAGAAGCAGTTGTAGAAATAGTAGTAATAATAATGGTAATACTACTAATAGTTGTCATCGGAGGGGAACAATACCAGTAGGTGCAAAGGTAGAAGTAGCTGTCATAACAGTAGTAGTATTTGTATTAGTGGTAGAAAATGTTGTAGTAGCAACAGGAGTAGTAGTAATATTAATTGTAGTAGTAGCAGTAGTAGTAGTAGTAGTAGTAGTAGTAGTAGTAGTAGTAGTAGTAGTAGTAGTAGTAGTAGTAGTAGTAGTAGCAGCAGATCAGTAGAAGTATTTGTAACAGTAATTGCAGTAGTTACCAGAAGTATTATATCATGCACCAGTTAAGAATTCTGAGTTCTGAATCAATACCTGCAACCGATATCCTTATGGATCAGACCCAATACCAGTATCAAAATCATAACTGCAATAATCAAATTAAACTTCTGCTGGACATTCCAACCCCAGGCAAGTTGACCCATAGTTTCAAAGAATAAAACTCTTGTTTAACCTTATACCACTGTTTGCTGTTTAGATCTGAGTGGGCCACTAGTTGGAGATGCATTACATGTTGGTCTGTTCTCAATAAAAACAAAAGCTAGGATTTCATTATAGGGTTTTATTACACGCGGTTTTCTCTCCTCCTATATGCACTGTATAGCGCAATATGGAAAAGAGTTAAATTACATTCTACTCTGTGATCAGGTCAGGATTTGAATGTATGGATTTTTGATTCTTATGTTACCGTACCGTGGACATATGAGTAAATGAATATGACATACATGTTATAATACTGGTGGGGATTGTGGTGTTTCAGTTACACCATTTTTGTTCCAAAGCTACATACTCAAAATGGTATGAATATCAAATTGTTTATTTCTGCATGTATTTTACTGATGATGTGATGTGATTGTGTTTACCCTGAACAAAACCATGAAATCCTTTCACTTAAACCAGTTTAATTAAAGATGCACTATGCAGATTGTTTGGTGGATGGTTTACCACCTGCTTGTCTCCGTGGAAATGTTGTCGCTTTTACTGGATGTTCCACAGTGTTGCATTGAAGTTACTAAGTCACGGGTCAGATCTGTGGAAAGATGATCTCACTCACAGTCAAAATGTTTATTTATTTATTTTTTTAAAACAATACAGGTAATTGATTAAACGAGATGGATATATTTAATTCCATATTGTGGAACATTTCAGGCAAAGCTCTATTAATAGCGACTGTAGCTCAGTTGGTAGAGTGTTTGTTCACTGATCCAAAGGTGGGTGGTTTGATTCTCACTCTCGACATAAACATCATTGGTTGAGCGGTCAAATCCACTGACCCACAGGTTGGCTGAATGCTGAGTTGGCTGAGCTCCCACAGCTGAATGCTGTCATTGTGTCCTTGGGCAAGACACTTAAATTCCCTCACCCCCAGTATTTGCATACACAGGTGTATGAATGTGTGTGTGAATGGGTGAGCGGTTGCTTGTTGTAAAGGTTTGAGTGCTTTGAAGGTGGAAAAGCGCTGTATAAAAATGTGATCATTTACCATCTCCATGGAGACAAGCAATGATGGACCTCCCATCAGAAAAGGTACATAGGGTTAAAGATTTTAACATAGTATATGGTGTAATACAGTTGTGTACGTTACTGTTTACTTTTGCAATTGACTTTTATATCATAATTCATTTTGTTTAATTGCAAAAACTGTTTTTCCTGGAATAACAGTATTAATGAAAATCTTAGGCGTTAGTTGTAAAGAGAAAAATGCAAACTGAACCAGCGTTGACGTCATTTTCGAACTGAAGCTCATATTTCCTAACCACTCACATTCCCCAGTGCAGCAGAAGCATTACTTAAAAAAAAAACAAAACAAAACACCATCTCTCCCAGTCCGAGCTGTGAGCTGTGAGTCCCACCAGAGAGAACCTGACGTCACAGACACACCCGCCCGTGCACTGGCCTTTTGACAGACGTGCGCTGCAGCCTCTAATCTTCACATCAGCGTAGGAGTGGAGCCAGCCAATCAGAAACCTCCGTGCGCTTATCACCTGTGCCCAGTCGCTGCCGCCACTCAGAGCGCACACACATGAAGAGAGGGCGCTTTGTCTCACATATCTGCCCCAGTGTAGCATTTGAAGGCATTTTTAAAGGACCCATATTACGCTATTTTCTGATCTATGTTTTTATGCTGTTTCCTAGTCACAAACATACCTGGAGTTGTGTTTTATTTCATTCACACATGTTGTAACGCGCAAACCCTGCATATTTAGACTGAGTTCTAATACAGGAAGTGCTGTTAAAACTCCACGGGAATAATTTGGATGATGCCCTGGAATTTCCCATTTCTACTCTTTCTAATCTCTTACAGGTAAACGGTAGCTGTTCAAAACTACTACTTCATTACATCACAAGTTGGAACAGAGGATTTTGCGCTTTGGAGATGTAGATAGTCCAATAATAAGGGTTGCTCAAACATGTGTGAATGAAACAAAACACAACTCCAGGTATGTTTTTGAAGGGGTAACAGCATTCTAACATGGCTTAAAGCACACAGTAGTCAATTTTACGTGATGTACGACCTTTAAGAAAATGAAAAGCCAAGAAAAAAAGAAAGTAATTATTTTGCGTTGTTATTAATGCCGCCTCAGTCAGGCCGTGGGTAATGCCAGTGTGATCCGAGCGTGTAGCTGCGGTGAAATGAGACAGAGGCAGAGAGAGGAGGAGATAAGCTCAGCCTGAATTGATTTTCCTGTTACTTTCTGCTGTACTTGAGTTTCCATGGCAACGTGGTCAGGTTCCCTCGGCCTCCTAGGGCAAGTGTAATTGTTGTCTCCCAACCCAACTGTCCGTCTCAAGCCTCGCCGTGCTCGGTGTGTGCTCGCTCTAGGTTGGACAGGTGCATTAAATGTGAGCATGTAGTATTCATTTTATTCATGGGAAATTTAAATGCATTTTCTGTGTTCAGTTTATTAAAAAAAAAAACAGTTACTGCACACAGCATTATTGGTTACTAGTTCATCAAACTGAGCGTAAGATGTTGGATAGTAAATGGTGATAGTGTTTTACATTGGACATTGTTATTGTGAGTTAACACACGAAAAATCTGTCTGTCATTGTTTTGGTTCTTTTCTGAATTACAATAATACTTATACTGTACCAATATCAATGCAAGCAATCCATATCGGATATAAAAATTGGGTCACTCAATTCATGTATTAGATAGATTATCCTAAAGGAAATTCATTAATGTGTTACATGTTATTGTATTTCTGAGCATACATGAGTTTCAGTGTATTGAGGAATGTCTCAAACTGATATAATAGTAAAAAGCTGCATTTGAACAATGAACTGATAACATAAAACTAATACCCAATAGCCATAGCCTATCAAGGCAATGCTGTTAGCTGCAATTTAATAAAACTGTATTTGCAGATAATCATGAAAAACTGCTGTGTCACGACTTTAGCTGGAATTTAATTATACAGCTCAGATTTGAGAATGAGGCCTCCAGGCTCATCTGAGCTCATGCAGTGGAAGTGTACTAGTCTTCCATCTGACTCCTGATATTGTTTGAATGTAAAATCCATAGAATCAACCCATTGTGCTGTGTGCAGAGGCCGGAGCATTCACACGTGTGCCGCCTAATGGCTCGTGAGCTGCAGGCTCAGCACAGAGCAGGTCCAACGCCAAACATTTACTGCACATCACTATGGTCTTCACATATGGAAAAGTGGCCATTTGTGTCTCAGTTTATTCTCATTTTATAAATAGGCATAAAAACAATTAGGTATTTTACATTAATTATAAAATAGATTATCATGAGGTTGTAGTTCATGAACTATTACAAATATGTTTCTACTGCTGTGTCCCTCGTTAATCAGTCCATTGCTTCTGAGTATGTGTAGTCAAAAAGCTAATGTTTTGTCCTACAATGCTAATTATATAATTTCTAATATTCCAGGTAGTTACAAAGTAGACTATATATTCTGCTTCCATATTTTTAGTGTCTCATAATATTGTGGTTGGAATCCTTGCTAAATGTACAGAGATGATTTTTGTCATGTATTTTTCCTTTGATGGCCAAAGACAATAATCCAAATTAAAAAATAGTTAAACATAAACAATTAGTAATATTGGCTGTTGCATGGTGCTTTTTACTGTAGCCTTGAATGTGTGCTACCATTGGACCTGTCCCAATCTGCTTTGTGTTTTCTTGCTCCAGATCAATGCTAATTAAACAGACTTGTCCCTGAGGGGCGGCTGCAGGGAGGCCATGGCGAGAATCAGAAATGGCCGCCAAGGTTCACCTCTGCGTGGACCACACCAGGGACACAACTAAGGACGCATTTACATAAACGTATAGTGATGTAGCCTTGCAATGCTATGGAATATGTCAAGGACTCCTCCTGGCTCATCTGCCCTGTATAGTATTAACCCCAGGAGCAAAATCAGTGAGGCTGTTTTTAAAGTTTGGCATCAAAAATACTGACATACATTTTATTTATAACATTATACCTAAAATCAAATCTCAAAAGTAGCTGAGGAGCAAATTTCACAAATTTCTGATTCAACAAATATAGCACCTCTGCAAAATACATTTCTATCCCAGCTTATGTGGTTTGATTCTGAGGACGATTGGAAAATATGCAGTATTATTTTGTTCTGAATTGTTAATTTCTATGGCAATGTTGCATTAGTTTTCATCATTCTTAATCAAATCAGTAATGTTATAATGTGTATTATGATGCACTTTTGATATCCTCCATGAATAGATAGAACGTCACACAAATAATAATAATAATATAACCTTCTTGTCCCAAAGTAATTTATTGACTTTTTGCAATTTACTCAAACCACTTACTTGAATATGCAGTCTTTAATAAGAACTGTGATTTGTTCTAAAATTTCAAATGACATTTTTTGTTGTCAGCTCTTTTAACTAATGGCCAATGAAAACCGTATGAACCCCTCCTCCTCATGCCTTGTTGTATTCACTGTATTTTATTGGCTCACATTTACTGTACTAAGCCTTCAGTGCACTCAGCTCCCGTCAACACTTCTCCAGTCTTCACAAAATGTCAGGCAGAGGTCTACTGTACAGGCATGGACTACACCCCCTCCACATCTTCTCTCCGCAAAGCACCGTTAAAACAAATCAAAAAAATGGAAATGCGAACCATGTTTTTGTGCATGCCTGGCGGACAGATAGGCGCTGCATAACTAGCACTTTGCTCTGAAGTAGGGAGAAATCTATTTGCTGGTAGAAGCTGCTTGCATAATCCTTTAGTTACACTTGCCAGCTGTGAGCAAAGATAGGGCGCAGTGGGATTTGCCATGAATATCACGGGGAGGACAAAGAAATGAAACTGATAGAGTGTTTGTGCAGTGAGGCCTCGGCGTAATCCACAAGAGCTAATAATCAGAGCTCCCAAATCAAGCTCATTATACAGCCATGAGAATGTTTAGTATTGTTGATGTAGGCCATAGTCATTTAAATTAACTATTTATTCTGTAATGAGAAATAACCCAATATATGACCGTCCACATGACAACATGAATCATTGTAAATATTTATTTTAGACCTATATTACACAAAATTGACTCTTGTCAGATTTAAATCTTCTTAGCTCATTATAAACATTATAAAACACATGTCTGAGTAGCACTTCACTATTAGTCTGTCTACATCTCCAAAGCTCAATAGGCTCTGTTCCACCTTGTGATGTCGTGTAGGGGTAAATTTTAGATTAACTGGTACCTTTTCCCTATAGTTCAATAGAGATTGTCAATTCCGGGTCTGAAATCATCCTAATGATTCTGTGAAGGTGTAAACAAGCCACCTATAACCCTATAGATTTGTTATGATAGCAAAAACTCAAACTCAATTTTGATTTTAAGGAAAAGCCTGGATACTTATTTTTGATACCATAATGATGATAATAATATGTAGATGATAATAATTTTCACTAAATAATAAATTGTATTACTAAAATAATAAATTTTTATTGCTATGTGTAGTCCTTTTTTCCTATTAATGCTATTAATTTGTACTTTGCCATAAGATATCAGAAAGGTGATGATTCCAAACATGGAATCATCATTTCTATCATTGACTAGACTTACAAAAATCCGCAGTTGAACAATATTGATTTTAGCGGCCCCCCATCTGTGTTAAATAATATTAGTCTATAGAATTATTATTATGTGCTGTCATCTGAAACCCAGCAATATAGGCTAGAATATTGTCATTGTTTTTTCCCACCCCGTAATTTCAATTTAAATGTCCTCATATTCCAGTTCCTAATATCATCTTTACAGGTTAGTAGACAGGAGGGGACAAATGGCTCTGTTATCCCCAGGCCCCAGGGTCTTAGGGGTCAATATATGGACCCTCTTCCTCTTAATTTATATTCAAGGGGGGCTCATGTGAGGCTACTTGCCCTGGGCCCCCAAATTTCTGTCAACGGGCCTGCATCTTTATTCTGCCCTGTTGTGTTTTCCATTTTCCAGCATATCTGCGACCCCCCTTCCCTCCCTCCTCCCTCGTCTCCATCAGTGGTCGAGTATGGCTGTGTGCAGGCAGCAGCAGCAGTACACAATGACCACATCACTCAGCAGCTTCCAATACTGCGCTGTCCTGTGTGTGAGGCTGTTTGTTTGCTCAGCTTCCTCTGCACACAGGGACAGACAGACAGCTGCTCAGAGATAGAGAATGGCATGGAATAGCCCACTATAGCCTTTCTTAGCATAGGTGCAAATGTAAAGGAGGTAGTGGTTAAATTAGTGGTTAAATGTTCTGATTTATGTTATAATGTTGTTTCCTCATTCAAAATGTACCTGGAATTGTGTTTGTTTCCCACACAGGTTTACCACACAAACCCTGCATATTTAGTTCTTCTCTCAAACTGAAAACACGCTGTTCCACCTTGTGATGTCATGTGGTAATACAGGAAGTCACTGTGTTTTTAAACTCCATACATCATCACTAGAGTCATTTGAACGATTCAGTGAGATTGCCAAGGTAAAAAGGAGCTGTTAACTCGAAAACTACCGCTTCATGTCATCACAAGGTAGAACAGAGTATTTAGAGCTTTGAAGACGTAGACGCGCACCAAAAAATCTTAAAATATAAACACTTAAATCTATCAGAACAAGTTATCTTAAAATAAACTACCTCTAGACTACAATTAAGCAGTCCCAGAACTAATAAGTATATAATAAATCAGAAAACAAACTGAATAACCTAATATACGTTTTTAAACCTTGGTCAGATCAGAGAAATTTTCAGTGCAGACTCATAATAAAGGGTTACTCAGCCATGTGTGAATGAAACAAAACAGACCTCTAGGTATGTTTTTGATGAGGAAACGACATTATAACAGCAGATCAGAGAATAATGTAATATGAGCCCTTTAAGCATTACAAGAAACATCACATAGATAACATTCCCACACATTATTATTGAATTATCAAGAATTGAAAATGTGAAATCCTCATCGCTGTAAGAAAATAATCCTGATTTCTGTCATGTCTGCCTCCAGTCTGTGTTTACAGTAGGCCTCCCGTGCCCAAATAACATTAACATTTCATTATGCGCTCAATGCTACGCAACTGTACCCAAAATGGCAAGTGCGCATTCGAGACGCGCTCAAATATTGATGAGACCGGGGACAAAGTTAATGGCTCCAAATCTGTACGCCGGGGTGAGAATGGGAACGATGGAGAGAAGAGGAAGAGAGAGGAGGGAGAAGAAGAGAGAATAGAGAGAATTGGAGAGGGAGAACAGGAGAGGGAGGAGAAAGGGAAGAGAATAGAGGAAGCAGGGGGAGAGTGGAAGGAGAAGAGAGAAGGGAGAGAAAGGAGAGGAGGAGGAAGGAGAGAGAGAGAAGAAGAAAGGGGAATGAGAAGATAGGGAGGAGAATAGAGAGAAGAGAGGAGAGAGAGGATAGAATAGGGAGGAAGAGGACGGGGGAGGAGAATAAAATAGGGAAAAGGCGAGCAGAAAATGAGAGGAAAGGGAGAAGAGAGAGGGAAAAGAAAGAGAAGAGAGGGAGAAGAAAAAATGGAGAACGGGAGAAGAGAGAGAGAAGAGGAGAATAGAGAGAGAAGACTTGTAAAGCTACATGGGCTCTAGGGGTGAGGAGGAAGAGGAGAGAGAGAGAGAGAGAGAGAGAAGGAGGGAGGGGCATAATCAATGAAGTGAAGTGTGTGTGTGCGCTGTGCCACGGAGTCGAGTTCACAAGCCTATTTTTACTGAGAAGACAGGTCTGTTGCTATGCTCTTTGAGAAGGCTTAAGTTGAGGATGAGAGGATGGGGCTGTAGGGTGGGATCCTGCGCTCCGTCCTGTGACACCTCCAGAGTGGGCGAGCGGGCGCGGGGGGTGTGTCTCCGCTAAGGTGACACTTTCTATTGATTATTGATGATTTGATCCATTAGACACTCAAAGGAACGTGTCGACACCAGCAGAAATAGGGCCGTGCGTGTGCGTTCTCTCCAGGCTTGGTTGGTGTGAGGTGTGAATGCACTGCTGTCTGCGTGCACATGAAAGGGACTGCCTAATGTATTAATACACAAATCTACTTATTTATGTTTGTATTATTCACTACAAGAGAGAGTTTGGATTTAAAGGTGCCCAAAAGACATGGAAGAGGTTTGAGGCTTATGAGGCATTTCTGTCAACTGCAATAGTGCAACATATTGTGTTGCATAACCTAGTCAAATTCTAATTCAGACTATTTGCTTATAATCTTAAAACAATTGCAAAAACTCTGGCTGGCTGTATATCAGAAGGGGGAAAATACTATACATGCAATTCATTTCTCCCCATCACATAAACTTTGACCTCATAACCTCAATAATAAATACTCCCTGAAGCTGTGCTCGGAAGTAGACACATGGCTCTGAGTTCTGACTTGTAAACATGTATTTAAACTTACTGTACAAGATAATCCACTCTAACAAGTCAATGTGCTCATGTGGTCTGTTCCAGATGTGTGCTATTAGACGTGAGATTAGGGGAGTTGGGCTGGATTAGCCAATCCACAGGCCCAATCATTTTAGATTAGATTATAGTATATGGACATCTGGGTCGCTGCAGGCTCTGCACCAGCAAAATAACATTAAGTCAGCAGAGCACTGAGACAGAACACAGACAGTCATGAGCAGCATGACAGCAGAGTGAGCAAACACAAGGACAGAAGCTTTCAGATATTCCACTTCCACTGGATCACAGCCACTCCCACACTCGTGCACTTGCAGATGTTAGACGCCATATTACCTCATATTTGAGTGTTGAACTACTTTATACGTATCAGGTAGATATTTGCACTTTTTAGCAGCTTAATTACCAGTACCAATAGTTACCAGTAGTTTGATTTTTGCCTGTTTCGCTGTTGTGGCAATCAAATTCAAATTGTGACCAGTTGTGACCAATCAGATTCAAATTATAATCATGGCCCTACATATAAACATACATATAAATATTGGCACCACCATGAAAAAAAATCTCTGCTTATGTTTCCCTTTTCCCTTTTCCCTATCCCTTTCCCCGACATTGCAAACCATGAGACAGACTTTAGATTTCTATTTCATTCTTTGCACTGTGTCACATGTCTACACCATGCCTCTGTTGCTATATCACAAATCACCCCAAATAACCAAGATATCAACAAAATGCACCTACAGAACAAGTTTTTCTTTTTACTTTACAGGTGAACAGATAATATAATGCCAGAGTTGGAGTAATCAAAGGCAGTGTGTTTAAACAGGTCTTACAGTCTCCTCGTCTCATAATAATGGGGATTCTCCTGGCTCTCTCCACCTCCGTCTGGCCTCAGCATTTGCTCCCAGGCCTCTTGGCAGATAGATGTGCACAGATTACACCTTCTAATTGGTGCTAGCTGCTGTGGGCTGCTGTACTTCAATGGAGTTTAGTGCTGTGTCCACTCTTTTCATGCAGTGTGGATGTGTAATAACAAGCATAATGACTTTAGCATAGTGTGTTTATAGTATGCTCCAGTCAAGTGCACTCAGACATAGGCTTAATATTTCTATTGATCCCAGGGGAGATTGTAATGCTATACACTTGACTCAGCAGAAATTCTATTTGAAAATGATGTAATTTGTTTTAGTTATGTTTTTTTAATGCAAAATGTGATTCTAACTACAAAAGGCACATGTGGAGGGAGCAAACAATGGTTCTACTGTAGTTTCCAGGTAATACCAGAAATAGGCAGTATATTTATACAACTTAAGCATCATTTTAAGTATTTACCTGCCATTTTCTGGTCAACATAACAAGTATGACAGACCACCATCAAGCATTTCAAAACTAGCATCACATTAAAAAGTACACCAAAAAGTGTGTGTCATTTAAACAACAAAACAAACAAGGGCGTAGAAACTTTAATGGAAATACTGCCTTGTCCTGAGTTATTTTAGTCTAATGCTGATTATTACACTTTCGCTTAATGGACTTGATCTTTTAGCAAACATCATGGACCTTTATGCTACTATTTTAAAGTAGAGGTCTTCACAAAACAGTATGGAATAATTAAGAGAGAAATTAAGTTTTTGAGCTGGTACAGCCTGTGTTAACAGGGGTATAATACTCGCTACGGAGTAGGGAGTATTATACATAGCCAGATGGGTTTACTCTAGACTGGATTGGACAGCACTATCACGATGTACTGAGGGTTTATATTTCCAGGTGCTGGGTACTGTACTGATAGTAAATAAACTTGCATGACTCTCGGGCAACTACAATTTATTCTACAACAATAATGAGTAAAATTAATTGTATTGCCATCAAATACATTCAAACTACTTCAGTCTACATAAACCACCCACCCTCCTCGTCTGCCTTTACATTTCACAGCATTCAGCGCGAACATGAATATTTGAGCGTGCGTAATGGGCCAGAAGCGCTCCTCTCTGCATGGGAATAAATCAGGGCAAACAAACACCTGACACAGCCCATATGATAGCTGATTAGCTTGTTAGCGGCTGACATTATTGGAGGTGACAGTGCCATCATGATGAAGCAGTGGGCCCGGGTTTCCATATCTGGCCTGGCTGCGTGTCAGTGCGAAGAGGGGAAGTGTAAAGTATGATGACGCAGATTTGCCTGTGCTAGCTTCATGATTACGCTTGTGCATATGGTGGCAGTTTGGATTTGACATATTTAATTATATCTACATAGTGATAATGTAATTTTGAAATAATGTGATGTAATGTGATATGTAGGTTAGCAAGAATGTGTAAAAGCATCCCAGAAGTTAAATCCATTTTGCCATAGCTTAAGTATTAGCTGTCTTACTGTTTATTGGGCCGTTCTGAAGCAAATCCGGGTCTGTTTCACTATAATTTACTATCTTTAGCTAGTCTCCCTACATCAACTAGCATAACACTCAAGCTTTCCTAATTGTTGGATCTCTTTTTTACTTTCACAAGCTAAGATTCATTTGGAAGCTGTGGGCCAATCCCCAATACAAACTCAAGATTTTCTTTTCTTTTTCCGTGAATGCAACCAGAGTTGACTTAAAATACCAACAATGTGGACTAATTTACATTTAATGCTTCTTTTCATCAAATGTGACTCTTAAGTTGTGTAGTGGGTTATGCGTTCTCTCATCAACCAGAAGACTGCTGCGTAAAATAACTAGTCAGATTTATTATTTCAGTCATGTGTGGCTGGAAGGGCATCTGAAATTGTCACTGGGGAAGCACCGACCTAATACTGGTTTTGTATATCGCTAATACTGAAACATTTGCTGCCAAATATAGGTTCATCTGATATCTTGGTTGCACATACAAATGAATAAAAATACTATTTACTGGTCAGAGCTGCCCCAGAAAATCCCATGATGTTTAAACTTTTATTTATACAAGATTGCTGCTAACAGCTACGTAACTGGACCAATTCTGTCTTATTTTATTTTTGTTTTAAGAAAATAAATGCCTTTTTCAGTCTCTCTACTGGTATCGGTTGATATTGTTACTGGCAGATACTTAAAGCTATTATTGCAATCAGTATCGGAAGTGAAAAACCTGGATTGGTGCGTGCATACAAATCACTGCGTCTCACTGTGACAGTCCTAATTGACTAAAAGAACAAGGGAAAAGATAGCTCATTTTGTAAACACTGTGTTCATCATAATCCTAATTTGCCAGAGATTGTTTACTTTCTACGTTGACAGAATGCGAGCATAAACCGAAGTGTGAGCGGAGAGAGAATCCTGCACTCTCCCTGCTGCTGTGTCTGGCCTGTATCACTGGTGCATACAGTATGTTTGTGTCTGGTATAGGGTGTGATTGTAGTTGCATTTGTCACTGCTTTCTCCTAGGGTGTGTGCGCGTCACATTTGATTAAAGTTAACCCCGTGAGCTGGCTGGTAT
>KN510674.1:66767-83151 GCA_000787155.1 Scartelaos histophorus
TTTGGATACTTTTTGATGATGTGATCAGAGGGACCTCATGTCTCCGCTCATCTGCCTCTCTTCTCTCTCTCTCCTGTCAGCAGTCTGTAGTCTGGCTCTACCCGCCCCTGCTGCAAAAGGGAGCTCTCACAGTAGACAAAGGCAAATAGTTTCCAGCTGCTCGCTAATTCTCTTTCTGATCGTCGGGTGAGCAGGTGCTTCCCAGGCAAATGTGCTCTGTGTTAGTTAGAGCGTTAGAGACAGTTGTTTGTTTTGTACAATCCTGTTTTATCCTGTTTTTTCCCCATAGAGATGTTATTGCTTTGTCTGGAATGTTTCACATGGTATTAAACCGTTCTATCTTCATGAAATCCAAATCAGACCAAGTTGCGGGTTAGATCTGTGGAGAGGCGATCCCGCTCACAGTCAGAATGCCTGTTTTTCTAGGCATTTTTGAGCTATAAAACAACCAGGTAAACCAAGGTAAAGTGGTTTAATGTCATACCATGGAACATTCCCAGCTGGGCAATGACATACCCATAGAATCAAGCAGGTGACAGACCCCCAACCAAAAAGTTACATAGTGAACCTTTTTAACTAGCTTGTAATTGGCACATTTTTATTTAGGGAGGGTCCGATTTTTGTGCCAATAAGAGTATCTAATATTTGTCTTTCTGTTGTGACCGATAACCAATATTAAGATTTAAAAACCGATCGAAAGACCCACAAAATTATTCTTATTCATAGTGGTTCTCTAACTTAATTATTAAGAATAAAATTTATGTGGGATATAAAGTACATTTGGCATGATTTTGTAACCATACAACCTCTTTTTACTCATTAGTCAGGCAGTTTAGAAAGAATATTGGAGCCAAATATCAGTAAAATTTTCTATATCTGGTTGATTACTATGAAACCCCCAACAATATCACTGATACCAATATTATAACATACAGTATATACCACCCATCCTTATCACTAACAATACGCACTTGATTCTACATTGTCCTTTTCATCCTCATTATTTGGACCTAAACTTGGTCTTTTCCGGTTTTGTCCTTATTCAGTCCCGGTTTAGTTCTCAATTTAGTCCCATATTTGAGTGAATGAGCAAGTGTGAAGCGCCCTCAGTGTGCGTCATATCAACACCCTCATCTATTGCTGTGTTGTTGCCAAAACCCTTTAGTTAACCAAGCCCAAACTGTACACTATGTATAACGCAGAGGGCTGTATTGGGGCTCCAGGTGGTAGAGCAAGTCCATCTGCCCCTATTTTTCGGAAATATTGTTTTGGCACTTTTTCATGGTATTAACTTGATGAAATAGTTTCTGGAAATGTGTATGGTAAATTATATCAATTATCCTCATCTGAAAACTCCTATAATTTCACTGTTTCACACTATGTAACTTTGTTGTTGGAGGGTCTGCTCAATACTTTTCTCCTTGGATATGTTATTGCTTTGTCTGGAAAGTTTCACATGGTGTTAAATCTTTTTAATCTTCTTGGAGACCACACAAGACCAAGTTACAGGTCATATCTGTGGAGAGGCAACCCCGCTCACAGTGGTAGTGCCTGTTTTTCTAGGTATTGTTAGCCTACAAAACCACTGTAATTGAATAAATGCAAGGTAGAGCTGTTTAATGTTGTACTGTGAAACATTCCAGGCAGAGCAGGTGACGGACCCTCCACCAGAAAATTTTCATTTCTTACTGCCTAGATTCCTTCAAAGTATCACTACGGCCCCCTCTAGATAAAAGAGACTGCTTTAGACTACTTTATTGACAGCTTTGTTGGGAGACACATCAAAAAATGTTGCTTTTGAGCTTTGGAAATTGGAATATCAAGTGTAGGTAGGAAACAGTAACAAATATTGTGATATCGTATCGTTAAATGTCTCACTATATTTATGACGGGCTATCAAATGACAAGTCTATTTGCTTAAATACTTTGTTATAGTTCTGTAATAGCAAAACATCTGAGGGAACTACATAGACCATGATCCTTTGCTCCATTTCAGTATGGCAGCATGAAGAAATTGTGTTATTAAGCACCACAATTTGTTTAGCCTCCACAAAATATCACAATAAATATGCAGATCATGAAAATATATTGTATCGAGAGATTTGGATACCGTTAAGTCCAAGCCCGTCGACAGAAATTTGGGGGCTCTTGGCAAGAAGCCTAACATGGGCTCCCCTCTAATATAAATTAACATGAAGAGGATCTAATTCTGGGCCCCTCAAACCCTGGTGCCAGGAACAACAGACACCTTTATACCCCCCGTCTACCGCCCTGGTTACATGCCTAATCAAGTATCTTAAATGGTTTGCGAACTCAAACTAACAATGCTCCAGTCTCTACTTTTGTCTGTGTACCAGCCCCTAAGATGGAGACTCTGGAGCCTCCTGTGTATGTGATCTCCCTGTCATCGTCCCTTTCATAGACTGCTGACTGGCTGATGGACAGCAGTCACTGATTAACATATTGACTCTAATTGACTGTCTGGCTGGCCGTCTAAATGAGTGAGAGAGGAGCAGGCTTATCCAGTGGCCGGGCGGCTGGCGGGCTGATGCTGCTGCTGACCGCTTGTAGAAGGAACACTGCACACTAATTAACTGTGTGACCCACTCAAGCCCCCTCTGACTGATCGACTTGCTGTCTCGACTGGCCAAATGACAGGGGCTGGCTCATCCTTCACCACTGCACAGAAAGGGAATCTGCTCTGATTGTATGACCGGATAGGCTTAGTGTATAAAGGTAGGCCTGTCACGATAACAGATTTTGAATTAAGAAATACTGTTGAGGAAAATATATATGATAAACGATAATATACTGCAAAAAGCCTACAGCAAAGTTATTCAAAATATACAACATAATAAGGAGTGGCTGGGTCATCTTCACTACTGCACAGAAAAGAAATCTGCTCACATAATATAAACTGGATACTAGATAGGCCTAGTATATGAAGTAGGGATGTAACAATAACCAAAATATTGTGAGATTGTATCATGAAAGGTCTCAAATCAAATCACAAGTTATTTTGCTGAACTGCATTGTTTTATAGCACTAACAGTTGATTAACATAGAGAACTACATGTACCATGATTTGTTTCACTACAGAGAACATGAAGAAGTATGTTTTTTACTTTAATTCGAGGGATTATGACAGTAATGATTTGCACCAAAGGTATTTTAAAAGCAAGTATCCGCACAGTGAGATGCGTATTGTGATAATATTGTACTGTGAGATTTGAATATCATTACATCCCAAGTATGTGTCTGTTCACACATTATTTATTTCAAACACAGTTCAAAAAATTCCAAAAAGTTGCTCGCTAGTACAAAGAAAAAGTTCCCATGACAAATATTTACCCCAAAAATGTATTGTTCCATCTAAAAGATATGTATGTAGTAATTATTGTTCAATATATGAAAGCTGAAACAGTATTTTTGAGGGGTCAGTATTTGTTGTGTGTACATTTTCTTTCCACTATTGGGAAATTTGTAGTTATTTTTGGCTGTATGATACATTATTTGTCGTAAAATCTTCTATGACTCATAACAGTAACAGTGTTTCATTTTGCTATTAATTTATTGTAGCTCATGTTTTTTATCAGTTGTGCATTCTGTTTAAATTCGTTTCAATATTATCATTTACCTTCTATATTTACTACGTTTACAGAAATATATCACACCAGAATTTGTTATTGTGATCCCGATAACAAATGTAGGGGGTCAGTGGTACAGTTAGTTGAGTTGTTCATCCACTTACCAGAAAGTTACTGGTTTAAACCTCCTCAGTACTATCACAAACACTGGTGGAAGGGCATCTGGCTTGAAAACTGTGAATCCACTGTGCAACCGGTTTGCTATGACAACCCAAATTAATAAAAGGAATTGTCAAAAGTTGGAAACACTATTAACTTGGGATGTAATATGCAACCACAATCTAACTTTATTACACTTGATTAGTTTAACCATACAAAGACAGAAAAAAACAAGAGAAATTAGATGATAAACACGCCATCATTGCTCGTGTTTAGATTGATGGGGTAGCACCCGGAGGAATACCCACCCAGACACAGGAAGAATATGCAAACTCTACATAATTTCTTTTTAAACCAAATCAATTTAGCTCCTGACTGGCCCAACCCTCATCTGTCACCATCACACAGAAGGGGGAATCCTCAGCCCTGATATTACCACTGCCTCGCTCACTGCCAGCACATTTCCATTTTTCTCCATTAGCTGCGATATGAGAAGAAATTGGATAAAACGATGAGATATGTGGCAGGAATGGATGGCTTCGGCGTTTGCATATCTTTCCAAATGGCAGACACACATCCAGTATGTTGTATTGACTAGTGCGCGTCTACCCTGTTGCATTTGTCTATAATGTGCAATCAGCGCATACAAGTCGGCGTTATTGAGCTGTCTGATTTGCACATTCAATTTCTTAGCGGCGCCTTAGTGTAGCCTCTTTTTTAAAAATCCAGTTTTGTCCTTCATGACTCAAGTGGACGTCATAGGAGAAAATCAATAGCGATCAGAGCGCCCACCTACATTCACTCGGTCAGACAATAACGTTTAAAAAGGCACTACTTCCTAATACGTTATCATTACCTTTTGCTCATGGTGTGTCAATACTGTGACTCATGCGCCGAAGGACCTTGGACTGCGGCTTCTGTGGCAAGAATTTTACTCATCCCAAAAAGCATTGTTGCATTGTTCAGTAAATATTATTTATTGGAAATGCTTATAAATGATTTAATGACATATTATTCATGTAATAGAATAAGAATTCTGAAGGTTCCTGCTTCATGAAGATGTTACTGTATTGCCTGGAATGTTTGTCATTTACAGCAGTGGATGTTTTTCAATGTATTTAAATAAACAGACAGACAGATAAATAGAACGTTATTTATCCCAAAGGAAAGTCATTTTTCAGACAGCAACAATAGATATATAATAATAATAACATCAGTAATTCCATTTGTAGAGGTAAAGATTTAGTGATAAAAACATCTTATAAACGAAAGATAGAAGTTTAATGCCATATTGTGGAATCTTCAATGCAACACATTAAAATATTCATGAAGATTACAGGTTGCAACCCTAAAGGTTTCATGTAGCGCTTCTTTGATAATCTTTTCATTTAATGTTGGAACAAATATGCAATATAATTACTAAGTCAACTGGATTTTGTAATACTCCTAATACTACAATTAATACAGTTTTAGTCATGCCCTTGATCTGTAATCTGTATTTTTTATCTTTTGGAAGAACCTTTTATCAACTAGGTACCTAATACTGAAGTTGCATTACAATGGCAGATTTAGCAGGTTTTTAAAGTTGGATCCTGCTACTCTCAGGTTGGTGGATAAACACAACTGACTGTACCACTGCCATGAGATTTAAAAGTGATTTTCTTTCAATGAGATCTTCTACCATAAGTTCTTGTGAGACAAAATGAGACAAGATTACATACAGGAGGAAAATTATCTCTTGAAATTTTTTCACCAATTGTTTACATTTGGATTGGACAAAAAAGGGTTACGTGATGGTGAGTTATATCACTTTAACAGGTTCAAAAAGCAGTAGTAGATATAACAATATGAAATCAAATAAATGAATAAAAATAAATTGAATCATGAAATGTATATATTAGGTATTATGTTAAAATCTCATTTTGTCTCGTTCACGTGGACCCAATCTCATTTGCGTTTCATTTTGTGGAAATTGTGCCTCGTCCCACTCAGTGTATGCAAGCTTCATGTATTTACCCTAAACTACCTCTGCCTCACTGTTGACCTATATATAATTCTGTAATCGTGATTTGTGACTGTTCCTACATATGGCACTGCAAATATCAGCATGTGCACGCGGCATCTGCTCCTTAATCAGATTACGCGTCTGATTTGGCCATCTTGTTGGGGCGCGTGTGGGAGTTTTGTGTGAACCTAGCTTTCCGTTTGAGGAAGCAGAAGGAGCCACGATCTGACTGGGGCCGATCGGCAGACAGGCTAAGACAGCGTAGTGTCACACAAACTGTGCGCTCACATATTCTGCTCTGGTTAATATAGTCGTCTCATCCCCCATCTTTCATCTGCTCCAACATTCCTCCCCTGCGCTGAATCCTCTGAAGCTAATTAATGTTGAAAAGGACATTTTTTAAAAGCAACTCATCCAAATGCGTTTTGGCTTTCCCTCGGGGCCACATTATCACAGCAGATTTTTCATTTTTCACACATTAATTTAGATTCTTGTGAAAGCGTTTTTTTCTATTATTTTACCAAGGTGTATGCGTAGAAAAGTGTTCTGTGATCTTAGCAAGTTTAAGTCATTTTTTTCATTCATTTTTAATTTAACTTTAATTAGGAATATGAGGGAAATTGTTGCTGCGGCTTGGATAGTAATATTAGTAGTGGTCAGCACAACAGAGTATCAGTAGTAGCAGTAGTAATAGTATTTGTAGTAGTAGTAGGAATTACTAGTAGCTGGATTTTTAGTTAAGGCTGCACTTATTCAGATACATTTTCAGGCAATATTTTTTTGAGCAGGTGATTTAAGTTTGTGGACATGACCATATTTTGCTACTTGTTCACAACACTGGTACCAAAAAATATGGGGTTTTACATGATAGTAACGACATGACCATATTTTGCACTGGTACCAAAAATATGGGGTTTTACATGATAGTAACAGAAAAAGGTCCTTTACAATATATTATATAGAATTACTTCAGTAGCAGTTCAATGTTTGTTTTTTTATCATAGAAGATATAAGATTGAGTATATTACACCAATCTGACTTCACTGTTTACATCACTAGTCAGGTGGTCAAAAATACAATAGGCTCTGTCAATTTCTAAGTTAACCATAACTCATAACATTCTCCATGGAGGAACATTTTATGCCAAACTGGAAGATTATAGCCAAAGAAACATTTCCAAAGTCACATACTGTAGTTTTAACATCTCTTTTTGACCCCGTCCTAAACCAGCTGATATTCCTCACCGCTGAACAGACCTGATTCCATCTATAGAGCAACATCCAGTTTCTAACCTGATCTATTTGATGCTAATACCTTGACATAGCTTCCCCTCTTTAGCATTGTGCATAGCTGGCAGGTGCAGAGTTTGACCCAGAATCCAGGCTGCTGTCAGGGGGAGAGAATGAAGCGTGACCTGCCTCAGACTCTGCTGTGGACCCCGTGTGCGTTTCATCTTCCTCTACATCTCCACAGCTCACACAGAGTCCACACAAGGGCGTTTTGTCACCTCCCAGCTGCTACGATCACATGCTCACCGAGATATGTGCCGTCGGAAAGGTCATCTCCACCACAGGAGGCAGCATACAGCTTTTCATATATACTAGTACAGTGGACCAAACTTCTGTCCAATGCACTTAAGCTATACTCCTAACCATAGTATGGCTTACTTTATCTTTAAAGCCCCTGTACTTGATTTTTACTTAAAAACATGTCCCAAAGTTATTTCTCACTTGCCTTATGCATTCCAAGCTGCGATGAGTTTAAAACCGCTGTTTACAAATTTCAGAGACCAGCGCAAAGTTTTGCCTGGGCAGTAAAGCTAAGAATAACTAGCATGCTAACACACACTTGATTTTTGGACAATAAAATGCATTATCATTAGATACAGATTGCACACAGAGGACTTATTTTGACCTCAAGAGCTGCTAATACAATATAACTGTACTGTAACTGTACTAGTATGCAATAAAAACAATTGAATAAATGCTGGATAGATGTTTAATGCCATACTGTGTAACATCCAAAGAAAAACTAGAATTTCTATGGAGACAAGAAGGTAGCAGATCTTATAGATAAATTACACAGTGCACCTTTATGCTGAAGTAAAGATCACAAATTAATAGGGGTGTTCATGGCCATGAGCCTGGCAATACAACACATGATATGCAAGTCGCTATTCCCCTATATTATGATACTAAAACATAGAACAATATATTGTGATTTATCCATAATTACTTAACTACTAACCTGTCTTCATGGAGATGCTAATGCTTTGGTTCAAATTGTTCACAGTATGGCATTAAACTAATTTGTTTGGCATTTATTCAACTAAAGATGTGCTCAAAAATCATAACATAACATAAACATTTTTCTGTGAGTGGGGTCACCTCACCACAAATCTGACCTGAAATTTGTCTCACAAGTCTTCATGGAGATTCTTAAGTTTATGTCTGTACTGTGGAACATTCTAAGCACATCCCCTTTAGACAAGCAGGTGACAGACCCTCCACCGGGCAAGTTACACAGTGCACCTTTCTTGATACAAATATTGGAACCAAATCGATATATCACGCATCCCTAATCACAAATGTCAGCGGTCAATCTCTCTATTACAATCCATTTGCTGTGGCACTTCCGTCTTCCTGTCCCAATGACTCAGTAAATGGCAGTTTGTGACCGAGGCAGAGCTGTGTCCTCCACTGCCTCATTATCTCCCTGGTGTGGTGTGCACGGGCCCGCCTCTCCCCGCTTCATTACTGTAAGGAGACTATCTTAAGAGAGGCATGGCACGCTTCCAGTTGGCTCCATCAAGCTGTCAATCAAGATGGGCTCTAATCTTAGCTCTGCCCCTCAGTGCTGCCCATCACTTCCTGGCACGGCAGATTCAAAGGTCTAATTCTCCCCAGATAGATAAAGACTTAAGTGGACCGCCTGCTCAATTATGCAATGACGTGGTGTTGTGCCCAAATGTGCCCCGATGGTGATTGGTCTATATTTGGCCTCAGAGATTTGCTATCAGGTTTCAGGGGAGAAAATCAGGCATCTTGAACAATCAATACTAAATGAAATCTTAACTTATCAGCTGGTTGCTATATCTCTGTTCATGCCCGGAGTTTTTCTTTGGGAATTCTACACATTTTGCTATTTAAAGGTCAGGAAATTGTAACCCATTTGAATTTTGAAAAGTGGTTGTAATAAAAGCATCTTAAGCACAAATTCCAACACACAGGGTTCCCACTGTTATGGAAATCCTGGAAATGGAAATTGAGGCCAGGAAAAGCCTTGGAATTTTATTATCTCTTTCAAGCAACTACAGCATTCTGTTAAGTTATCATTAGGCTATAGTAATTATTATTATTATTTCTGATTATCTTGACATCTCTCTGATACCAGCAAACCTCCACCCAGCTGGACTTACAAATGTTCTTCAGGACATTAAGGTATTTTGGTTTAAAGAGACAACAATAAATGCACTAGTATTTTGAACGGAAGGGTTAACATTTCATATTCTACACATGTAGGGTGCCGTAAAGTCATGGAAAATTCACTTTAGGTCATGGAAAAGTCTTGGAAAAGTTTTGAAATTTTGTTTGTGAAAAAGAGTGGGAACTGAACACAGATCTGCACTTTGCATTTTTAAACAGCATTTAAGACTCACAGAATAGATTTAAAGGTGCATTGTGTACCTTTCGTGGTGGAAGGCCCATTAAATGCTTTTGTCCATGAAGATGTTTTTGCTTTGCCTGTAATGTTCCACAACATGATAAAATACATTTATTCAGTTATTGTTTTTGTTGCTCAAACATATCTAAAAACATACATTCTTATGTGAGTGGGGTCACTACTTCACAGATCTCACTAAATTGGCCTGGTGCTTGTCTCTATGGAGATGTTTAATGCCATACTTTGGAATATTACAGGCAAAGCAATATAATATCCATGGACACAAGCAGGTAACGGGGCCACCACCAGGAAATTCACACAATGCACCTTTAAATCTATTCTCTCAGTCTTAAATGCCATTTAAAAAGCGGTGTAGAAGTATTTTGTACTTAAGATGTTTTTGTTGCAGCGATTTTTCAGGATTCAAATGCGTTACAATTTCCATAAACATGTAGAAACAAACACAAACTTTGTTCCTGCCAACTCGATGATTTGTGATTTGATTTGTGGCTTCAACTGAACAACATGTTGACAAGCTGTCGGAAGACAACAGGATCATTCTGATACATGATACATACTTGTGGTGAACACTGTCAATATTTTGATTTCCATAAATTTGCATTATATCGTGCTTCCCCAAAACAACACCTGTGCTTGAATTTACCAAGAGAGTAAATCAGAATAATTAATGCATAAGAAGTATAAGTATAATAAGCATAGCAAGAATACATCTCTATCTATGCTTGGCTATCCTGCAGCACTTTTTCAGAACCTTATTTATAGTTTATTGTTTATTGAAGCACTTTTAAATCTTAATTATTTGTTTTAAAAGCTTATCATTTTAAAAGTAAAAAGTAGCATGTTAACAATTTTGTAATTTTCAACAAAATATAAGTACAAATATCGTACTGAAAGATATTGATCTTTACATCCTTAATGTTTTGTTGTGAATTTTGCTGCAAAGTCTTGTTGAACCAAATGACTGGTCAAAGCATTTTATAATGTCAGTCTTGTTATAATGTATAATATTGTATTATATCGTGAGCTTTCCCACAATATAGCAATAAATATTGTACCGTGAGGGTCAGACGGTGATGATATCATATTGTGAGAATTGGATATTGTTGCACCCCTGCATTCTAATGGTGAGATAATCTGAATGTCTGAATAATCTTCAGTTTTACCTGAGTTACGAAACAATACCTGTTTTTGCTCATATCGCACTGCCCTATTTGATATCAGTCCCCACATTTTCCTTGCCTATATACACAGCCTTTTCTATTGAACATCCTTGTGCATTGTCAGCCCCTCCCTGTTGCCTGTCCGCCCGTCATCCTGTGCCGTTGTCACAGTAACCATCTCACCTTCTCTTCTCGGTCCAGCCCTAATGAGACCACTGGAGGACACCAGGAGAGTGGACATACATCACAGCCTTCGCACACCACCTCTCCCTCGCCTCAAGCACCATCCGTCTAAGAAAAAAAAAAAGAAAAAAGAAAAACTCAAGGCTGCCAGCTATACATCCTGTGATTACACTCGTGACCACAACACCAAGTTCACTTTGCTGCCTGGGCATTTCCATATAAATCCAATAACATTATCGTTAGTGGGTAATTAGCCGGGCACTGCATGATTTGTGACCGCGAACGCAGATTAAAATTCAATTAAAGGTAAAAGTGTGCGTGGGCCTGTTGTTCTAGGCAGAGTGGCTCCATTTAAAGTACATTAGGCCAATTGCATGAGAGTAATAATAATAGCTGGACATGAGAAAATATCCAAAGCAAACCTATAGATATTGTTATAGAATATGATTTGTAAAGTTAGAGGGGAATCTTAAGTCAACTCCACTTCTGTTTTTGATATAATGAGTCCAGTTTTCAACAGGTTTAGAGCTGCTACGATTGATCAAGACAAAAATAACATGATCAGGGACTGGCAAAATGGGCTGATCAAATGTGTCAATCACTTTCATAGGTTACTTAAATTGCCAGCAAAATTCCAATGATGTTGTACCCAGTTAGATTTTGGTCAAACTTCATATCATCATCACTTCATGTCATATCATAAAGGAAGTAATTCTTTCATAATAGAAGTGGTGCCATACCTCAACCCCAAATACGTGATTGTTGTCAGCTGAAAGGATTTCAAGCCATAATATAATTATGGCAAATTTGTGTTGCCAATCTATAAACAAATATTGATAAGGTTCAAATTGTATAGAATTTCTGATATTTCTTTCAAAAATCAGCTCATCCCCTATAGAGTTACACTGAGCGCAACTTATATAGATATCAGGGATTGTAATTCTTGTTCCTCCAGTGACACTGAAGCATGGGTCAAATGAGGAGGGCATATTTTTATTACAGGAAACAAACTTTAAACTTAAATTTGAACTTACTACTCCAAATAAGGCTTTGAAATCATTAGTTAGATATAGGACAAGATCTCATGTCACAAGATCTTGCGAGACAAAATTGCCATAAGATTGTATCCACGTACTGAAAATGGTCTTATGATTTTATTCTGCATGTTTTTAATATTTGGATTGGATAAAAACGGAGTTAAGAACTGGCGAGTTAAATTTTTGGTGAAGCTGTAGTCCCAAAAAGCAGTGCTACAATGACTGCAGAAATATTAAATAGTAAATCAAAAGCACAATTTATTTATAACAAATAATGTCAAAATCTCATCTAGTCTCGTTCTTATAGATCCAATCTCGTGTCTCATCTCATCCCTTGGTACTTATATTTCATTACACCCCTAACGTTAGTTGTAAAAGACATATGTATGAAACTATTGCAACACTCATCCATTTATGCAAACATGCTGAGTAAATTAAAATCATTGACACAGCATTCTGGTTCAAACAAAGCTACCAAACAAAGCGGTACAGATCGGCAGCTTGTTAACAGCTGTTCGCTCATGTTTTTATAAAGTCCCCCCATCTGCTGCCTCGCCATAAAACTCCTCCTTCCGTACTGTGAATGAAACTAGGCCTCTGGGCCAGGCACAGATTGGCAATTATACACCCTGACATTCCTGGACACTTTCAGCTCTCCCAGATCGCCAGCCAAATGAACGTGGGAAAAAAGCATCTGCCAAACGGTAATAAGCGGGCAGCAGGTCTCTGAATCTGTAATCATCATTTGGATCTGCCGTTGATGTATTTTACTGTTTTATTATGGTTGGTGATTAGCCAGGGCCCCCTCACTGGCTGCTTTACAATGCTAGCTAATTGCTCGTGTCATTAGCTTGTTTCACTGGGAGTCATTACGTTCCTAAATGAGTCGTATGGCCCCGCGGTTAACTCCAAACAAGGCTCAAGTAACGCTACCTCCTGACCTTGCTAACGCCGTTTAGCTTGATGCTGTGTGTAGGAACTTAAATGGTCTTTAGATGTTTGAAAACTTTCATTAGGTGGTTCTCGCTCATTTTTTATGGCCTGTTGACGTCATTAAAATCATGTAAACGTGAGGATAAAGAGTTTGACATTTAGCAAAGAGTTGTAATATTTGAATAGTTATAGGGAGAGTCTACCAATGCAAATTTGTCAGAATATTTACAATATAAAGATATATACAGACTATATTGAAAAATATTTAGCACTGCTATTGGATCCTTCTTATGGTGGATGCCCTTCCTTCTAAAATCAATGTGACCAATGGATCTCAATATATATTTCTTTTATTTCCTGAAAACAATAGTCAGGTGATATATTGGGAATCAAACAGAAACAAACATTTATTAATAGAGGTTTAAAGTTGCATTGTGTTCTGTTCGAGGGTCCGTCGAATGCTTTTTACAATGGAAATGTTATTGTTTTGTCTGGAATGTTTCATAGTTTGGTATTAACTCTTTCTATCTTCATGGAGATCAAACCAGACCAAGTCACAGGTCAGATCTATGGAGAGGCGACCTCGCTCACAGTCAGAATGTCTGTTTTTCTAGGTATTTTTGAGCTATAAAACCACACTAATTGAGTGAATGTAAGGTAAAGCCGTTTAATGTCTTACTGTGGAACATTCCCACACTAATTGTAAATGTAAGGTAAAGCCGTTTAATGTCTTACTGTGGAACATTCCAAGCGCACAGTGACATCGCCATAGAAACAAGCAGGTGACGGACCCCCATCCAAAAAAGTTACATAGTACACCTTAAAAGTATTATCAACAAAATGTGCATAAAATGTGACAACGCAAGCTTGTCCCATTTATTTATTTATTTATTTATTTATTTTTGTAGGGTTTTTTGTAGCATTTCAGTTTTATAAATTATGTATGTATAATCTCTGTCATTCAGGCAAGATTCAAAGAAAAAGAAAATTTAATTCTGTTAAGTGGACAAAAGTTTTGGAGTGAATTAATTTGCCACTCGTCCAACAGGCATCTTCAGTTCTGTTATAATCAATACCTCAATATATTTACCACCTTTATATGTTACTAGAACACTCCCTAAAACCTCAAAGATCACCTGTTTTTGTTATTTTTTTTATTATTACAAATCCTCACACTTAAACTTTGAATAAAAATACAACATATTATCACATTACACTTCTGAATTCTCCATTTCTAATATGGACAGCTCATGTACGTAGCTGCTGATTCACCCTTTTCTACGTGTGAGCGATGACTGTACTCCTTAATAATCCACACCCCATCACGCTGTTCACTCCCAA
Source organism: Scartelaos histophorus (assembly GCA_000787155.1). Taxonomy (NCBI): domain Eukaryota; kingdom Metazoa; phylum Chordata; class Actinopteri; order Gobiiformes; family Gobiidae; genus Scartelaos; species Scartelaos histophorus. The sequence goes on from KN510674.1 coordinate 80,857, forward strand.
TCAGCCCGCCTTGTCAATATTTACTATAGTGTGCATCCGCCGCCTTCTCCGCGCTCCTATTTCTCACCGTCAACTTAATTAGTCTCATCTCTGGGTTTAATTACATCAAGTGGAAGGAAGTTGCAATCTCAAGTAGATCAAATTAGGCTCTATGCAAATACTGGAGTGTCTTTTCTCCCCATCGTCTCTGTGGCAACAATATGAGCTCCTAGTCTGGCTTATTTCAGCGTGGAGTGTTCACAGGAGGATCGTCATCAGAGGCAAATGAAATCGTACAGTGGAAATCTCCCCTTTTAGGCCTGTTAAGTGGCTGTTTAAATCAGAGAGAAAAGTAAATAACAGCAAGGTTTGGAAGATGCTGAAATGCTAAAGCTACGTGCTAATGCTTAATCAAAATTCAACCGTGACTAATACTGAACTTAAAGGTGGACTGTGTAACTTTTCCGCCTGCTTGTTGTCATGGAGATATTCTGGCTTTGACATATAGATGGCATTAAAGTTATCTATGTTTGTTGAAAAGACACATGACGCAAGACTGGTGGTTTGAATTCAGTCGAGTGGTCGGATCCACTGACCCACAGGTTTGCGGCGTGATTACGTCCCCTACAGATGCTGCAGTTGTGTCCTTGGGCAAGACACTTAACCCCCTTTTCCCCAGTGTCCGTGTATGTTGGTGTATAAAAATGTGTGTCTGAGTGCCTTAAATTTGGAAAAACGCTGTATAAAAATGACTATTACTGTTATATCAATTAGCTACTGTGGCTAATGTTATTATTATACATATTTTTGTTTACTCTGCAGCCATTTTTTTCCAATTTAAATAACAGGCGTATCTCCCAAGTATCTCATCTTCTCCAGAGCTCTTTTACTTTTTTATTGTAGCCCTGTAAAGTTCTTCCCTGCTCCTCTCTCTGCACTGGGGCTGGAGCGGCTCCTTGGTGAATGTGCGCTGTGACCTTGTGAGGTGTAGGTTTCCATCCACTCTCCTGGTCATTAAAATTCAGGCCGGGCTCCTCTTTCTCGCCCTTCATCCCCTCATTCTGCTGTCCTCGCTGAGACACATAAGAGATGCATAAACCATGTGAGAGGCAGAGGCAGCTCACACACACACGCACGCACGCACACACACACACACACACACACACACACACACACACACACACACAGGCCTGACACCTACCAGAGCATGAAAGGGAATTTAGGAATGACACCAGCAATAAAGATGCATCTAAGCCGTCTCATTGTGTATTAGCCTTAGATCTAATGGTGATTAATGGATGTGTTCTATATTAAAAACAATAAAAATAAACTTAGAAATGACACTTTGTTTGCCTAACAGGAATTATTCAAAATGGTAATGAAAAAGGCCTGTCAGATACAGCTACGGAAAGAGATACATACTCAAATGTAGTGAAATAAAAATAAAAAGTACAGATACAGATTCTTTATTACTTTTACTTCGTTACTTTCCACCACTTCTGTCAAACTAATAGCACATTTGACCAAATATTTGCGTATATGGGCTGTGACTTCCCTCTTGTCTTATTTCTAGTGTGATATAATGTGTGATAATTCTATTCCTTATACACTATATCAAAAAATAAATAAACTTGTAAATGCCCAATGGGAATTATTCAGAATGGTAATCAGAAAGGTCTATCATAAAGTCTTCAGTAATGATAACACAGCAGTATACACATTTCAGTTTCATTTCATATTTTACTTTACACATATTTTTTTCAGGACAGTCCCATTGTCCCAGATTTGGACCCACTGGGAGTCCTCTGGTCCCAAAGGAAAACCTATTGTACATGTTTTTGTTGTTATATAGGATAAACCAAAGCACCCAACTATCTATTTATAGAAATATCCATCTGTTTATGCAAAAATCTATCTATTTCTCTATCCATTTATATGTCTGTCTATCCATGGAAACTAACACAGATATAGAGAGAACATGCAAACTCCAGAAAAAACTCACTCAGTCTGGTAATTGAACCATTGTAGTTTTGGTGATGAAGTGCTACACATGAGTTATAGGATGTAAAATGACTGTAAATACCAAAATCAACTAACTTTAAGGTCCAGAAATCAGATAATAATTACATTTTTGTATCCACATTAACCCAGCTAATGTCACCATTATATTATGTATACAAACAATCCTTATAAAGCCCTGACAGAACTAAACTTGACTGCTTGTAATACAGAGACAATTTCTATAATGCATAAATATATAAATGAGATTGAACCCATAGCTGTTAAACTAGTGATTGAGGTCAAAAGGTTTTTTTT
>KN510674.1:83192-95834 GCA_000787155.1 Scartelaos histophorus
TTTTTTTTTTTCATTCAATGATTGTAAGTATAATTTGGTTTGAACTACTTATGGTTTATTAATAATACAACTTCATATCCAGTTGAACAAGCCTTAATTTAAAAGTATATATAATTTAAAAAGTGTAACGCTGAAGGCTAACATTAACAATAGCAACAAAACTTTCATTATTTAGCAGATCATATTAAATATTATTCTGACCTATTCTCATTGTAATGTTTTTTTTTTTTGCGTCTGCTATACAGCTCCTCCGCAGTCTATCCCACAAAGTCTCCTTCAGTGTTTATGGACCTCTTTAAGCTCGGGGTAAACAAATATTAGCAGCTGCTTTCATTGTGCAATTATACAATAACACCAACAATATCACCGCTTAGAGATTAGAATGATAAGTGGTTTTATTTTAGCCCACTATTTCCGTATTCATTTTCGTGGGTAAACATTATGTTAATCAGTACGGCAATGGAACCCTTAAAATAGAATTAATATCCAGCTGGTTTTCGCCCTCCCTCAGCTCCTCTCCACTTTACCGAATGCATTATAAAGATCTACTGTTTATTGAATCACGTCTGGTCTCTTAAGAGGAAAATGATTTTGATTTAAGTGTGAAGTCTGGCTGTGGCTGGGGCTGACACTAAATGACGCGCATTAGCTCTCGAATAGGAGCCATTGGAGGCAGTCTGGGCACCCTTTCTATGCGAGGAAAGGAGGGAGGAGAGGAAGGGAGCGAGTGAGTGATGTGTAGATGTCTAGAAGGCTGGATTAGTCCCTGAAGTCTGCCCTCCGAGGCACGGGCGACGGTGAAGCGCACAAAGAAATGGTGAATAAATAGAAGCCAAAATGGGGACAGGAAGCGAGAATGGAACAAAGAGGTTTAGGGTGAGGAAAGCAGACGTTCTAGGAGCAACAAATAAATAGTGTTTGTTTGCAGTAGTGGGGTAGACTAGCGCAAGATATCTCCATTCAATTGAAAGAATCATTAAAGGACTACGTCTGAACACAGGGCACGTTTTTGTTATTTCATTCTGATAAATTGATATAATGTTATTGTATGGTAACATGCTCTTATTTCCACCTCTGGGCTTTGTAATTCACAGAGAACACTTTTGATTTGAGGTCTGATGCCTGCAGTGCTTATGTAACAGCGCATTGCTTTGGTAGATTTTTTAGATTTGATTTTGAAATAGTTATTATGTGTTATTAGACACTGGTTTGAGCTCCATGTAACACGTATATAGTAATTTATTATAGTCATCTCGTATGAGTTGGTGGATATATATCTAAAACAATTCACCAATCCATTGTTATGTTGCCATTTTTATAAAACAAGGTGCAAATAAAGTGTCTTAAACTGCAGATTAGGGCTGGGAGTCCCTCATGATTCACAACTCACAATACAGTAATATCAACATTTTGTGATACATGTGATATAGTGTAATGTACTGCGATATATCACTATATTTAAAGAAACAAATACATTTTCACAAATGCTTTTCTTTGTTACCGGCACTTGTACAGACTTATATACTTAAATATTTCCATTTTAATCATAAAGATAGTGAGTATGTCAAATGGATTGCATAAACAAGTTTGCTGTAACTAAATAGTTAGTTAAAGTTAATTATAATTAGTTAAAATATACAAACAAATATGGCTGCGTATTTACTGATACAGCAAGCCACAATATCAGTACTGTATGACCAAATTTAAAATATATATACCAATATATTGATATATATGCACACCCCTACAGCAGATACTAAATACAACACCGAAAGAATGTGTGTTAGCCTTATGTCTTAATTGGGTGTGTAGAGTTTAAGCGAAACATTGGCTAATTAGAAACGTTAATGTTGTCTTTTATACATTCAACCTAAGAACTTAAGAACAGAATACTACTTATTTTAACGTAATTGGTTTATATTACACTCAAGTGAAGTATTGTAGCTGTATTTTATTTTTTGTCTAGCCTTACTATCATTCTGAAATGTCTTTGCTGTCATCTGAAATGATTTGACGCTAGCTAACCCCCTCTCCTCTGTATCTCCCCACATCACGGCGGCTGGAGATCCACAGTGCAGGGAACAGTAGCTGCCATAATAATCAGCTCCCCTCAGACCGCGCTAATATAGTTTTTGCTGGGTAATGATACCGAGACGCGCTCACATTCCCCCGTAATTGATCCTGCCAGCTAGCGCCACAACGCTAACGAGCTAAACGAACAGGAAAAGCCCCCCCCTTCCTCCCCCTCCTCCTCTTCCTCCTCTCCTTCCTCGCGAGCAACTCAAGGCCCCGAGACCAGACAGAGCAATTTGGACGAGCAAATAAATGCGCGAGAGTCAAACCAAGCTAACGCCAGACCGCGACTGCTCTCCTCTTAATACAAAGACGAGGGCTGGGACGGTGGCTGTGTGATGGCGCCGCGTGCAGATCAAAGCAGGTGGTGTAAAATGGTTGAAGAGTGCAGGGAGCTGTTTGAGTATTCACTTTCTTTTTTGTGCTGTGTATTCCGCAGAGAGGCAGACGAAGAGAGAGAGAGAGTAGGAGAGAGAAAGAGAGTGAGAGAGAGAGTGATGTATGCGGACAGAGCCTGCTGCCTCTTTCATCTTTGACAACATCCACAGGGGGATTGGGGTATTGTGAATTTGGAGTGAAATTTTTCAAAGGGCGATGGAGTACAGGGCCGAGGCAGGGGCTGGTTCAAGGCAAATACATGAAACGCGCCTACCTTTCATTGGAACATGGATGATTATATGATTTTACTAAGGAATAGCAGTCAATCGTGATCCTTCCATAACATTTTTTACTCTTCTTTTTACGTTATGGCGCTCAGAAAACCTTAAAATTATAGACCATTTTATATCTATGGACAAACATTCATAAATAGTTAAGATAAAACTGTAGGGATACTTGCTTCTAGTGATCTTGATTTTTTCCTTCAAATATATTATTTACTGTTGCCTTAAAGGGGCACCATGTAACTTTTCTGGAGGGGGTTATGTTTATCTGGAATGGTATCAAACAAACCTACCTTCCTTTATTCAAATGCAGGTGTTTTTATTGTCAAAATATGCTTTAAGGACCCATATTGGGTTATTTTCTGATCTATGTTATAATGTTTCCTCATCACAAACACACTTGGGGTTGTTGTTTTTTTTTTTCATTCACACATGTTTAACAAACAAACTCTGCATATTTTGGCAGAGTGATTCTCTCATCCCTTTGTTTCACCATATAATTTCATGTGATACATGTGGTACAACACTCCACTATGTTTTTAAACTCCATACACCTTTATTAGAATAATTTGAATCCAGCCCTGCCAATCTCTACTGAACAAAAGGTAATAGATAGCTGTTAACTTGAAAACTACTGCTTCATGACATCACAAGATGAAGATGTACACAGACTAATAAAAAAGGGTTATTCAATGTGTGAATGACACAAAACACAACCCCAGGTATGTTTCTGAGGACGTAACAACATTGTAACATAACTTAAAGCACACAAGAGTAAACTGTGCGTGATTATAAAAACATGCAGGAATCACCTCTCCACAGATCTGACCTGTAACTTTTTTGGCGCCTCCTGGTGTCTCCATGTAGATACATATGTTTGATGCCATACAGTGGGACATCTCCATGGAGACAAGAAGGTGTTGAACCCTCACTCAGAAAAGTTACATAGTGTGACTTTAAAGAAACAACTCAAGAGCGAGCCGGGGGCTTTATTGTAGGGAGAGACTGAGTAACGAAATAAACAAAACACTTGATCTGATTTGGTTAAAAGAAACTAAGCAGAAAGCTCAAAAATCAATGGTTCTACATAGCTATAGGATGCTAAATTGGCTACTATAGACTTGTAAAATGCTGTGCCATGTAATTCAATCCCATAATATGCTTCTACATTACACACTATATGGCATGTAATACTCTGTTATCGAACTCCATATAGTGATTTTCTAGTGACTCAATTTACAGATGCATTTTTCATTCACTCTTGACTTGTATGTGGTAAGTTCTTTTAGCCACAGCTGCCCTGGGGCAAGTGGCAAAAGATTTCTGAAGTAAAAGTATCATGAAAAAATCTACTAAATGTTGTGTAACTTGGTGGAGGGTCAGTCTAACGCTTTTCTTCATGGAGATGTGCTTTGTCTGGAATGTTTCGCCCATTAAACCTTTCTGTCTTCATGGAGACCAAACCAGAAGAAGTTACAGGTCAGATCTGTGGAGAGGTGATCCTGCTGTTTTTCTATGTATTTTTGACCTATCAAATCATTTAATTAATGTAAGGTAGATATAAATGTAAAGTTACATAATTCAAGTAAAAATATGAAAGTACAAGTTTAAAATGTACTTTAAGAGTAAAAGTAAAAGTATTTCATGCAAGTGTTGTTATAATGTAGTGATATTGAGAAAAACTATATATACATATTTTGGTTGTTGCAGTTGGAGTCGATTTCTTAAGAATTGTGTGTGTTAATTTTTGCTAAAAGATGAAGCTTGAACCCAAAACCTTCAAAAAATATATATATACTAAATACACAAAAAAAAAAATACTAAATACACTACACTACTAAATATACTAAATAAATATATATACTTTTACTTTTCAGCCATGTTAAAACATGTAGTGAAGTCGAAAGAACAGACACCTCTAAAAAGTCCAGATAGTTACAAATTCTACTTTAGTACAGTTACTAAATGTACTTTGTTACCTTGCACCACTGCTATCAAACCCACGTTGTGAGCACATTTGCCCGAACGTTCGTGTATATGGTCTGTGCGGTGTCTTATCTTGTCTTATTTCTAGTGTAATGTGTGCTAATTCTATTCCTTATACATTGATTATAGGTTGAGCTCTTGCCCTGTTATAATTACAGGGGATTAGTCCGTAATAATGGTGTTTGATCTGGAAATTGCTTGATCATTGTTTTCTTTTTTTGTTTGGATATTACTGAGAAGTCTTATCCAGAGAAGATAACTTTTTTGTGCGGGTGGCGTAAGTGATTGTGATTGAAACAAGTGATGGTAAAGAGAGAACATATATAGAACATTTAAATTAAAGGGCCCATATTGTGCTGTTTTCTGATCTATGTTATAATGTTGTTTCCTCATCACAAACAGACCTGGAGATGTGTTTTGTTTCATCTCAAGTCACTGAACATTTAGATTGAGGTCTCTCATACTGAAAACACCCTGTTCCACCATGTGATGTCATGTGGTAATACAGGACTTTCACTAGAATCATTTGGATGATTTCAGATCTTGAATTGCCAATTTCTACTGTACGAAAGATAAAATGTAGCTGTTAACTTGAAAACTATTTCTTCATGACATCAGGAGGTGGAACAGAGCATTTTGAGCTATGGGGATGTGGACAGACTAATAATAAAGGGTTATTCAAACATATGTGAACGAAACAAAACACAAGTCCAGGTTTGTTTTTGATGAGGTATAAGGCTTTTAATTATACCAGTATTCCATTATTTTATTTTTATGGCTTCATTTTCTAAAATATGAAGCAAGGCACCACTCTTTTTCTTATTTATGTTAACATATAAAAAGTTCAAAAAAGTTAGATGCAAATTCTTCATACGAAAAACATATAAGGAATTTAAATTGCGTTAAATAATAATAATTGTTCTTTGAGGAGTCTGCAGATTCCCAGCTTCCTGGCAGGCTGGTGGTTATCCTTACTTTCTATTAGTGTTGTCACAATACTAAAATTTCAAGTTCAATTTTGATACTAAGAAATAGACTCAATAATGTGACGAAAATATATGTGATTTTCAACATTAAATTGTAGTGATTAATTTCTATCTTGTTTATATGATTTATTTAGTATTGATCCTTGCTCTAATGAGTTTCTAGTTTCGAAACTAGTTTAGGTATTAGTATCTGATTTTTGATACTTGTGACAACCCTACTTACTACAATGCTACAATAACAATATACAGATGTCATTGCCTTCAAATCTGTTTTTTTAATAATTACAACATTTCATAATTTGTGTGACAATCCACTAATACTTCCTCTAATCTCTTATAAACTGAAGTGACATTTACTGAATTGCGCATAATGAATTTCTATATTGTATCCTGACCCAGCTAAAGCTAACCAGCCTTTTCTTTCTGTGTTTCACGCTTTCCTGGACTCTCCTACCTGAAGGTAAGTCGTATTGATGTTCTCTAATAAAAAATGTAGTGGAAAGAATATCTAATACGCGCCCACAGTGAGGAGCAGACTGTTCCTCTTCTCCAGCTTCTAATCAATAGTTCTCAGATATACACTGCTGGCGTAAACAATGGCTGCTTGGAGAGAATGCTGCTTTCTGCTATGTATATGTGCTATTGTGGGCCTCAGCTCTTGTCTGGACCCGCGCAGATTGCTCGCTGAATATTCATGACGTCTGCTTGCGGCCTCGAGATAAGGCGTTTATGTTCTGGTAGAAAAAAAAGGAAAAAAAGGTGCGTAATTTGTGGGTGTGTGCGCCGAAGAGTGTTTATGACATTGTGGAGACTGAAATTTGTGGGGACCTGCCTCCTTATGGGGACACAGTTAAAAAATTAGGTCTCCGTCTGATGTAAATCCGTTATTGTTAAATCAACAACCTGCTTTAAAGTTCAGACAGGGGTTGAAATAGGTTAAAAGGTGCTGTACTTGATTTTTACTGTTACTTTTTGCAGTGATCCAAAGTTATTCCTCACTTACCTTACTCACCATGATGATTTTCTGAGCGCTTTTAACGACTTTCAGAGGTCAGAGCCACAAGTAGCATGATCTCACAATACAAAACATTATTGTTAGATGCCGACATTACACAGCAGAGTTATTTTAACCTGCAGAGCTGCTTATAAAACTATTGGTACTGTGACAAGATTCAATTTAGCTCAAATACATGGAAAAACATCAGGTACAGTCCCTTTTAAACGTCCTGTATTATTCAAAAATTGATTCATGTGAGCTTTAAGCCATATTATAATGCTGTAACCTCATCAAAAACATATCTAGAGTTGTGTTTTGTTCATTTGCCCATGTTTGAGTAAGGCTTTACTATTAGTCTGTCTACATCTCCAAAGCTCAAAATGCTCAGTTCCATCTTGTGATGTCATGAAGCGGTATTGTGTAGTGACCTTTTGTTCGGTAGAGATTAGCGATTCAAGGGCTGAAATTAACAAGATGATACTAGCGGAGGTTTATGGGGTTTATAAACACATCACAAGGTGGAACAGAGTGTTTTCAGTTCAGCTCAGCCTAAATATGCAGAGCTTGTTTGTTGGACATGTGTGAATGAAACAAAACACAACTCCAGGTATGTTTTATATGTGGAAACTACATTATAGATGAATTAAGGTTTCAATTTTGGTTGAATTTAGGCGAGCTGTGATCATGGTTATGAATTAAGTCCCTGTAATATTCGCAAGAAGCATGGAAACCCAACATGTGCGTCTATGTGTGTCCGTGTATGTGTGTGTGTGTGTGTGTGTTCCTGCATGTGGGGGGAGAGAGAAGGGGGGTAAGGCTGTCGACATCATTGGCTTAATGGTTTGAATCTAACTCGGGCCAATTAAAAGGCAAGCGGCGTGCAACCGGGGTGGGCTCCCATTCATTTGGAGGGAAATTGAGGTTGAAATGAGCCATTGTGGAGCCACGTGGCCAGAGAGGAGACTTCAAACCGGCCAGGACAGGGACAGAGAAGGAGCTTTGTGAGGGGACGGGGGACAAGGGGGACAGTGTTCGCTTTGAGGAGGGGCAGAGGAAGTAGGAGGCAGGAGCAGAGAGAGAGGAGAGAAAAAAAGGAGGAGGAGGAGAGGAAGGATGGAGAGGAGGAGGCTGAGGTGGCTGGTCTGATAAGCACTTCTGTCAGGTAAAGAGATCATACTAGAGTTGGCAAAAAATTCAAATACCCTAAATTTGATCAAAACTATATTCTACTAGAAGTATCACTACAAGAAAAATTAAGAGGACAGTTTTGTTTTAGAGTGATCTTGAGCTTTATCGGAACTATGAAACCATATAGTAACATAAAAAGTACTTTTGTGAAAAAATACACTCTATATTGTCAAAAAAGGCAATGCAAGATTATTCATATGGGACAATTCGTACACATAGTCAAGGTGCAGTTACACTTAAAGTTACAGAATAAGAAATACATTAAAATATAATTGAAGAATAAAGATCAGTAGCAATTCTATTTCTTAGAATTGAAATAGAGTGAAATTTTAATCTCATTCAAAAACAATAGATACAATAAAAAATATAAAGGTGAACAGAGTTTTGTATTAGAGATGTTATGGCTACTAGTGTGATATCAGAACTGACTTTACTGCAGAATTTTATTATTATCATTATCAGTATTATAATTCATGTCATACATGTACTAACTAATAAGTAACATGTATTTAATCTGAAATAATCAGCAATAGTCAGAAAGGTAATGTCGGGGTAAAAAAATGCAATGTCCAGTCAACACAATTCCGTGTTTGACTCATGTTTTATTTTTATTCATTGTTTTTTATTTAGTATTTTTTAATCAGTCGCTCCTTGAAGTAGCAACCTGCAACATGCGACTGGAGGTACTATTTGTACTTTCTACAAGATTGTTTTTCCTGTTGTTAGTTTAAAGGTGCATTGTGTAACTTCTCTGGTGGAAGTTCCGCAACCTGCTTTCCACTATCAGGATATTATAGCTTTGTCTGAAATGTTCCACAATATGACATTAAACTTTTCTAGCATCATGGAGACCAAACCAGATCAAGTTACAGGTCTGATTTGTGGAGAGGCACCTCGCTCACAGTCTGAATGCCTGTTTTTCTAGGTATTTTTGAGCAATAAAACCACCTGTAATTGAATAAATGTACGATAGAGCTGTTTAATGTTATATTGTGAATTGAATAAGTACGATAGAGCTGTTTAATGTTATATTGTGGAACATTCTAAGCAGAGCGACAAGTAGATGATTGCAGCTATCGAAACTGCTGAACTAGTTTCAATGCTATTTTTGTTGTTTTGTTTTTTTAATTACAAACATCACACATATAGAATTGTATATTTCAGGGTAACAAGAAAACATTTTGAGCATGAGCGACTGAACGATTACTAAACTATACACTACCATCGACTTCATCAGATCTGTTGACAGCTCTGACCATGCGTGACATTGCATCTGCTTCGTTTACAAGCTGTCTCCTTCAGCACGCTCAGACATTACAGTGCGTTTGTGCCCGCTAACACGCTAGCTAACACGCTAGCTGTCACTTTGAACTAGCCCACTTCTCTCCCCACCGCAAGTCACTCCACACTACCCCATGAAGTCTGCGTTCAGAATGCCCCCGGCCCACATGTCACAACACCGGCCAATCACAGCTCAGATCTGCCCAGCTCCCGATGCCGTATCATTTCCTGTTTGGTTTTGAATCCTGGCGTGTGATTGGACGATATACTGGATCGCTCTGAGGTGGTGGGAGGAGTTTGTGGGTGACCTTTCCTCAGTGTCACCCGTCAGAGGTTTTATGCAGCCTGAGAGGACAACATGACAGGGAGCTTTATAGACTTTCACAGAGGAATGCTATGAGATTTAAAATACATTTTTATTCATAGCGTAATATTGTTCTTTTTTGTTGGTTGATCCCTTCTGGAGTCAAATCCTTTCTCTGAGATTCCACACAATATTTATCTTCATTTGTATTTTTATTTAAAGGGATGTGCAATCATTTTTTCCATGAGTCCACTTGAGAAATAGAAACTATTGTGGAGGGACGGGCCAAAATGCTTAACTCAACTGAAATATAAATTCTATTTCTTTATGAAAAGCAGTAAATAGCTTTGTTTTGACCCACTGGTAACACTAGTAAGAATAAATGTTATGAATGACTAAGCAATGAAAAAGTGAGGTTGCCTTACAAAAAATGTCTTTTAAAAACACACCTCTAAAATAAAAGCAATGCAGCTTTAGTCCATGCGTGAGGTAAAATGATAAAATATGTTTATTTTGTAATTCCAAATGAGCTTAAACAGGCCAGTTAAGGGCCGTATGTTGCCCGGGTATGGAATTTGTTACCCAAAATTGAATAAAACAAACACATATTTTTTCTTTTTTCATGTTTTTGTTTAATGGGCTTGCACCACCACATACTGGACTTTTTCTTTTGTTTGTTTCCATTTGCTATAATTGTTTATTTTTATTTTTCTATAGAAATAGAATTTCATGGAATCATGCAGGTGACGTGCCACCTCCAGAAAGTTACGTACTGTACCTGTAAATATATTTCACTAGTTTAAAAAGTAGTTTTGAGTGAATCCCTGGATTCACAATATTCTGTGTTCCTAAAAAAATAGAAGTTGTCCTCCGTGTGCTCATTCCCAAATCTGCATTCTTTTGAAATCAACCTTCTTTCTTTATCAACATTACTGCATCACTGCCAGACTAAACTTATAGAACCCTTTATATGAAAGAAAGAAGTCTGTGCATAATTATATATATTTTTGATCATACTTCAGCTTTCAGGCTTGACTGCTGTCGTCTTCCTGGTAATCCTGAGACATTTTAACGCACAAGAAAGGAGCCTCCATTTTAGGAGCCAAAATGGATCCATTAAAGTTGACAACAGCATAAATATTTCAGCAGGGAGAAGTTTGGAAGAGAAGACAAAAGGATGTGAGAGGACGTGTGGGCAAGGGGAGAGGTTATGGATGGTTCAGATCAGCAAAAAACTACTTACAAAAGTACAGTTTCAAAAACATTCAGATCTTCTTCCCAATACATGTAATATTAAAATGATTTTTTAAAAATCCAAACAGAAAGAAAAACACTCTGAAAGTTGAGGTAATGGCATTACTGGTCAAGAGACTGAAAAATGTTGTACGATTTTTAAAAGGCAATTTGTTGGATGAGAACTATATGGAAGCAACTGTCACTAGTTTTAATCCACTCTGACATGTACATACAACTGTCTGTGACTCTCCAGATGAGATCCTTTTACTGTCAATGTGCAAACTATTAGAGTTAGAAAAGGGAGTTAACTGTTCAAACTAAAAAGGGTCTTTAATAATTTAATTAAAACAAAAAATATAGCAGTGTTTCTCAAACTGTTGGACTTGGATGCCTCTGGTGGTACTCGGGGTACGTTTTTCCTTGGTTTTTTTCACTGAATGTTCTGAGAGCAACCACAGAACTTACTCATGGTGTAGTGAAAACATGACAAGCCCTGCACACCAAACACATGTCAAAATTTGAGGAAGATTTACTTTCCAAACATTCTCATTGCATTAAATGCAGTTTGGGGGTATGTGTGGAGGCTTTGTTTTGTTTTCTGTGCTGACTGTAGTAGGGTAGCACCAGACATGTTCGCTTACCAACCCTCTCATCTTTGACCTGGTTTAGTCTCATTTTCATGTTCAGACCTCATTTTGAACTGATCTAATGACCTAATCCAAGTTAAATATTAATTTGGTGTTACTTGGTGTGTAAAGGTTGGGAACCACTGATGGGGTATGGACAGTATCTCTTACCTACATATGATTCGGCCCATGCTGCTGCCACAGTCAAATGCACACTGTATGTTTGTGTTGCCGCTGCATATTCCCAGCCCTGTAAATGCTGACCTTTTCCCAAAGCTTTTAAAAGGGCAGCCATCAATAATGCTATATTTCCATTCTCAGCTAAATTTATGGCAAATGCTGCCAATACGTCTGATAGCATGTCTTTGTCAGTGACACAATCAATGCACAGATTTATACTGGGATATTTATGCTACTAATGCAGAAACTAGTGCAGCCTAGGTCACTGTAACATGCACTTTCTGATTAGATATGGTATGGAGCCATTGATTATTCATAGTGTGATTCACTTCTATTTTTCTTTAACACAGCTTCATGCTCAAGAGGCTGAGCTCTTCACTCTGTTCCACCTTGTGATGTCATGTGGTGTTACAGAATGTTCTCTACTGTGTTTTTAAACTCCATACATCTTCACTAGAATCATGTCGACAATTTCAGCTCTGAAGATTCCAATTAGTAATGAACTAAAAAAGTCCCAAAATACAACTCCAGATATGTTTTCAACGAGATAGCAAGATTTTAACATGGCTTAAAGCTCACAAGAATCAATTTTGTGTAATATAAATGCATAATATAGTGAATTTATATTTACAAAAATACTGCGTTAATACATTTATAACACGCTAGCCCAGCTGGGTACAAGATCCCAAGAATCTTAGCTCAGTAGTAAACAGAGAGAACTTATGTTAGAAACCATGCACTGCCCTTGTGACCTTGTACTTTATGTTCATGCAGTCCCAATATATTAAACTGTTTTTTTATAAATGTTTGTAAAAAAAAATATGGATTTAAAAAAAAGAGATCTGAAGTTGCAATTTAACATCAGACATCATTAAAAAAACTCTCTCTTAAAAAAGACTCTTTAAATTGTTAATTATGTAAGTAAATTAAGAAATGTAGTCTAACCCTGCCTATTACATTGACTTAAACATGCACTATTTAACTTTTCTGGTGGGGGGTTCGCCACAAGCTTGTCTTCACGGAGATGTTATTACTTTGTCTGGAACTTGATCTTGCATTTTTACTCTGACTTGTAACTTGTAACTTTTTTTTTTTTTTTTTTACCTTTTTTTAAACATTGACA
>KN510674.1:95844-108465 GCA_000787155.1 Scartelaos histophorus
AACCATTGAGATTACAATTCTCATTTTCAGGGTACTCCTCGCCCAGACATCTGCACAGATCAGTCAATACATCAACATATGTTTAGACAATCATGTAAATCTGCTAAAAAACATTTACAAACCATAGATCTCACTTCCAAACCAACATTTGTTTAAACTGATCTATTGGCACCAGTTCAACTGGGCCTGTTGTCTGAGTCCAGTTAAATGACTCACTCATTTCAGGAAACACAATAGCAAATACTGTTTAAACACAATACTGAATACTAAACAATAAGTATAATAAAAATACAATGCTAAATACAATCAATCAATTAAAATACTGTCCCACTTTAAATGTATGCTTTTAACTGCATGTTTTAACTGCATGTTTCAGAAAATTTCCCTTGTGGATCAATAAAGTTTGTCTAAGTTTAAGTTTAATAGTATTTAACTTGTTTATTTTATGTTGTTGTAAGGTGACCTTGAGTGTCCAAAAAGGCGCCTAACAAAGAAAATGTATTCTTATTATTATTATTAGTAGTAGTAGTAGTATTGCCATGAACACAACAGGTGACAAGACCTCCCACCAAAAAAGTCACTTAATACTGCTTTAAAACAAAAAACAAAAACCATTTGCACATTTCTGTACCCAACAGCTTTTTAGACAGGCCTATGACACTAAACTCTTGTATTATCCAAAATTGCCAGTGTTCTTAGACAGGTACACTCCCCAAATGTGTGTAATTTCAGTAGGTCTATCAGTGGGGCCTCCTGACAGCAGATGTGGTGCAGCACATGGAGGATGGAGGGGGTACCAGCGGTTGCCCTGACAACCACAGCCCTCCTGTCAACACCTCCGTCTTAATAGTGACAAATTGTACTTATTACATCAGCGTTAATTCCCCCCGATCTCCCTCAGATGAAGATACTTAGGCGAGCGCTGATCAAATTGTGTCAGCATAATTACTGGGAACAGAAGCCCATTAAAAAGCAGGGCCGCAGACGCACTGTCCGCACCCATCCGAGGTTCTATCACTCAAAGAGCTCCTCTGCTACTGCATGGGTAGGGGGTGGTAAGAAGGAGGAGGGGGTAGGGGCATGAAAGGTTGGTTGCGGGGTGGGGTATACAGTAGAAGAACCACCTGGCTTGAGTAGTAATAGTAGTGCAAGTTTAACGGTACTTTAGTCGTTAGTTGCATTAACTAAAGGGCTCATTTTACACTATTTTCTGATCTATGTTTTAATATAATTTCCTTATCACAATCACCTGGAGTTGTGTTTTGTTTCATTCACACGTTTAATACTCAAACCTGCATATTTAGGCTGAGTTCATCTCTCAAACGGGAAACACTGTGTGCTCCGCCGTTTTTGAACTCCTTCACATCGTTTGGAAAAATTTCAGCTCTTGAATTGCCAATGTCTGCTGAAAAAAAAGGTAAAAGGTAGCTGCCCTTTGAATAATTTGCAGTGTTGGAAATGCCAAACTTTGAAGATACAGCTCATTTTAGTCTTGTTGAAACTTCTTCACTTCTCTGTAAACTTTCTGAGGCAATTGCAACAGGTAAAACTGAAACGTTTTTCAAAATGACAACGACTTCAGGTTATTCTTGTGTGTTCTAGTCTGAAGTTGTTCAGTTGAGGCTAAAATGGCTGTACTCTTCTCTACAGAAAACTACCGATTCATGATTTCACAAGGCGCAACAAGAGTATTTTGAGTTTTAAAGATATAGAAAGACTAAAGTTTTCTCAAATGCACGAATGAAACAAAACACAATATGGATATGTTTTTGATAAGGTAACAACATTTTAACATGTCTTAAAGCTCACAAGAGTCAATTTTGTAAAATATAGGACCTTTAAGCAGCATCTTGCTACTACTTGGATGACGCAAATTAAAAAAATACATACAAATTTAAATTTAATAAGCCCTGACATACAGCAAACCTCTTTAATATTCAGTTTTGTCTCCAATACTTCATATATTTATTCACATCATCATTCATAACCTAGTTCATACACACTACCACACTACACGTACACAAAATTGAATTGAGTGAAGTGTCTTGCCCAAGGACATGACAACAGCATAAATGGTCACGCGGCATTAACTGTAAACAGCTTCCATTTTACATGAGCTTCAATTAGCATAAGCTGTCTCCCCTGCTGTATAGATATGGTTAGCTTAGCCAGTGGCCCCTCTCTGCTCCTGTGTGGATGTGTGCGATGCTGCTGGAATGGAATTCACAAATTAGCGTCGTCTGATGGAAATGTGCTAATTGCTGTTGTTAAGCTGCTGCAATAATTAGGTTATGATGGCAGACTGCTACACACACACACACACACACACACACACACACACACACACACAAACCATGGAATGAGCAGCTAACATTGTCTTCTCAGTGTGGGGAACATATATATGGATTTACTGTAAAACGACATTATTCAGTCTATGGATCAATGACCTTCAACAGGCCAATTTTAAAATTTTGTTTCTATTGAACGTTTTCAAATATTTACAATGTCAGGTGCATAAATCTATGTTTGACATTTATACTAAGCATGTTTAGTGTTTTTTTATGTACGTGAATTGGCTACAACCTTAATAAATGTCATGTGGTGTGACAGAGAATAACCTTAAAATTGTTTTATTTTCTAAAACATGGTTGGGATGTTAATCTAAGTTCTGATTAATATGAACATTATATTGTTTGAACATGAAATTGTTTGAATTGTTTGAACATGAAAACATGATATTTGAAAAAATTGACACACTTGGACAATATTTGTTTGAATAATATGGGGGAAATATCTATTCAAGAAAGCTGAAATTTCACGTGGGACGACAAAACACTTCAGAAAATATGACAAAAAAGAAAGAAAATAAATTTGATTAGAGATTTAGAGTCATTTTAAAGAAGTTTAAAAATGTGCGGACAGTCGCACCACATGACATTTTAACACTTTAAGGACAAAAAACATGCAGAATAATTCATGATTTCTGAAAAAATTGTTTTGTTTCATGGAGGTCAGAGGTACTACAGGTGTGCGGGGAATTATTATGACTTTTTAACTGAAGAAATTGCAACTGGACACACATGTCATTGTCATATACTAGCGTACTGATCATAATTAAACAGACACATATAATGCCGTACTGTGGAATGTTCTGGACAAAGCAATAACATTTTCTTGGAGAAAAATGACATAGTGCATTTACAGTGCCCATATTACGCTGTTTTCTGATCTATGTTATTACGTTGTTTCCTCATCAAAAACATATCTGGAGTTTTGTTTTGCTTCAATCACACATGCTTAACACACCAAACCTGCATATTTAGGCTTTGGAAATCTTTTCTCAAACCGAAAACACTCTGTTCCACCTTGTGATGTCATGTGGTGATACAGGAAGTGCTCCACTGCGTTTATAAACTCCATGCATCACCTGTAGCATTGGCAATCTCTACAGAACTAACAGTAAAAAAAAAACATTAACTTGAAAACCATCACTTCATGACATCAAGTGGAACAGAGCATTTTGAGCTTGTGTACTTGTAATTGTGCACAGTCTGAGTTTAATGTGAGCTTCTGGACAGACTTGACACAGTGGGGAAGTGGCTCCATTACTTATTAAGCAGACATCTTCCACTCGTTCAGTTGTTTATGAAATATGCATCAGTCTTCTCATGGCAGTTGGACCTTTTTTGCATGGATTACAGAGCATGCATTATTAAGCACGATTGAAACGACATTTTTAATTTAAAAGCATGAAGGTATAACACCAGCAGTCAGTGCATTTCACTCTGTCGAGCCAGACCCCGACATACAGGAGGACTACACTAGGGAGTACGCGGGAAAGCAGGCTAAACTTGATCTGGGTTTATTATTGTACTAATATTCTTCCTGAAAATGGACTTTTATGAGCTTTTAAACATGTTATAATAATGTTCCTCCATCTTTAGCCTAATCTATTGTACCTTTATTTGATTCATGCATGTTTGAGTAATCTTGTATTGTTCTGCATTTGAGAATTGAGTGTAGATTCCAGATGATACACAAAACTTTCAATACTCAGCTAGCTACTAGAACAATTGTTATTTAAAGGGAGTGTTCTTCACTAGAATCCTTTGAATAATTTGTAGCCTTAGAAATGCCAAACTTTGAAGATACAGCTGATGTTTTAGTCTCATTGAAACTTCTTCACTTTTCTGTGCACCAGAAATTCAACAACTTCAGTTAATCCTAGTGAATTGTTGACTAAATTAGTTCAGTTGGGTAGTAAAGTAGTTGTTAATGTGAAAGCTCCCACTTAATGACATCACAAGGTAAAATTGAGCATTTTGGGCTTTGAAGATATAGACAGCCCAATAGCTCAGGATTGTTCAAACGTGTGAATGAAACATACTGTATGTAATACTAGTAGGACCTTTAAATCCAAAAGTTTAAATTGCTTCTCCAAGATAGAAAAGTTGGGTTTCAAAATTAAATCAATAACAGCTCAATTCTGAACTAAATCAGAAGTTATACATGATGAATACATATGTGTGTGTTCTGTTCAAAATACTGAACTGGGACGAGAATAAAGCAGTACATTTAACTTGCATTAAACTTATTTAAGCTTTGGTAAACATCAAAATCAGATGTCAGTTTTGTTCTTTTTGCTGAAACAAACAAGCTCACATTTCCTAATTTTCTTATTGTGTCTTATACATTGATTTTGGAGTGGACATTTTTCATTGCAGTATTGAACTAGTATCCAGTGTTTAGCATGCAGCACACAGGGAGCCAGCAGCAGCAGCAGAGGAAGTGCTTTGAGCCAACAGGAACACAGAGGGGTTTGTGACTGGAAGAGGGGGACACAAGACCCCCTCACATGCCCCTCAAACACCTTCTTCACTGGGCTTTGAATAGCGGCTCTGTCCCCTCTCCTGGTCCTGGCTCCTCCATTCACTCAGCAGGTGCCCGGGCAGAAAGAGATTTTTATGGATGCCCTTTACAGGTGCCCCGGGCTAATTGAGTTGACCTGGTTAACATTAGCTTTGGAGTTTGACCTTAATGGGTTATTTATGGGAGAATCCTTGCCTTTTAAGCCCACAAAAATAGTGTGACAAAGAGCATTTTCAGTGCTAAGTGATGTTTGCACAAGTGTGAATTCCGTCAATTATGGGATTCCAAGTCATGATTTGTGTGCTACTAAGATACTAAGACTTTGATCCTTAGTTTAGCTGATCTGGGACACGACTACACCTCTGATGCAGCATGTGCGTGGGAACAGGTGGCTGACAGATATGCGTTTTTAATTTGGGAATGATGGTCGCAGCGAATTGGGAAATCTGACACGGGTTTGGGAGGTTAGCACGATACACACTTGGAACATTCACAGGGTCATTTACAAGTAGGAATGGGTGATATGCTAAAATTGGTTATCACGATTCATGTACTTTTTCTATCTATGATCCTATATTATGTTAAATTAAGCTTTAAGCCATTTGCCTGGAGTTGTATTTTGTTTCATTCACACGTGTTTGAGTATTAGTCTGTCTTTATGTCCCAAGCTCAGTGGCACTGTCCATGGTGCTGAATGTGTCCGTTCACTTTCCAAAGACATTTTTCATATCATACCATAGTATCAGCCCGATACACTTGGTTAAATAGTCAGAATTAGTATTAAGTAAGCCTGAATTATATTTCTTCAATATTAATTGAATCTTTGTAGTTATGATCAATTAGTATCAGTACATCTGTTGTTATACTCTGCAAATGACCAAAAATATCAAATTTAGTTATGTATTCATACTATGTTATTGGTTACAGTGGTGGAAGGTAATGAAGTGCAATAGTAAAAGCGCAATACTTGAAGTACAATTTTTAGATATCTGTACTTAAGTACATTTTACAGTGGATACTTTTTACTTTTACTTCACTACATTTAAAAGCAAGTATCTGTACTTTCTACTCCACTACAATTTTATATCTGGCCTGACAAGTAAAAAGTACTTTTCTTTATGGTTTGAGACCTGCTGAAATGGCGAGACTTATTTGAGTTAACCTCCCAACTTTGAGCAAACCAAAAACATAAAAACACAAAACATCTAGAAAAATTAAGAAATCAATTGAATCACTTAAAATCAGCTAAATTATTTTTCAAAATTGCATTTCATTACACTTCATCCTTTTATTGATCTTAACATCTCTGCAAAATACTTTTACTTTTTACTCTTAAAGTACACTTTTAAACAGGTACTTTAATACTTTTACTTAATTTTCCATTTTATTTTGCTTGAGTAACTTTTGACCTTTGTATCTGTATTTTTACTTAAGTAACAAAATTGAGTACTTCATCCACCACTGATGGTTTGGAAGTGGGCGTCCATATTGTGAAGGCAGCAGCAGCAGCTCAGGTTGTGCTCACTGGTTCTTACTGAGCGTGCCCAGAGTGAGCGATGAGTCTCATATTAGATTGTGTGTGTGCTTAAGTGGCTGTGATTAGATAAGCGTGTCTGGAGCAGTGGAGCGCTTTTCACTTTACACTCCACTCTCACACAATCTCACCATAGTCAGGGCCTCTCTATGTCAGACTTTTACCCTCTGTGCATGGAAGAGTTACTGTTTTGGCAAATGTGGCTATTTTAAAGTGCTTATGACAGGTTAGAGTTTGCCAGACCAACCAGTCCCTTCTACTTAGTGTTCAATGGTGAAGGGTGAAAATCCTCTTTCCAAACCACAGTCCACAATCCAACCACAGCCGCTAATTTATACGCGTTTCTCAAATGCAGAAGACATCTCCTCTCAAAAAAATCTCATAACCTTCATAACAAAATATTCCAGTATAACATTTTTACTTAAGATAAATATGAGTTTGGTGCTTCAGTCATTCATTCTGCAAAAATCTGCACTGTTTCTTAGTTATTGCTCTACCTGGAATGTTCCACGGTATGACATTAAACAGCTCTACTTTACATTTATTTTATTACAGGTGGTTTTATAGCTCAAAAATACCTAGAAAAACCAGAAAAGTTACACAATGCACCCTTAAATTGAAGTAAAGATCACAAATTAACTTTTCACTTTCACAAAAATATGAACAAACACAAATATTTACCTGGGATTTAAAAACATTTGTTACATACCGAATATTGATATAGATCATACTAGAACCGATATATATTGCACATACCTACTGTTGAGTTACTAGTTAGTTTTTCAAAATAAAACTAAAAATAAGAAAAAAAACAAAACAAAAAAAAATGTGTTCATTATTTGTCTCCAAAACCAAAATGGAAAAAAAAAAAAAAATGCTAACAATTCTTTTTTTTGAATAATGGAAAAAACAGATAATGGTAGTTTCCCCCCATTTCCAAAACCAAGCTTCTGGTCCTAATATCCAGTGTGTAGCATGCATCTGCATACGCCGTGTCATTAGTGGACTGCCAACCCGATCACCAGAACTGAAACAGGACTAAACCAGGTCTGAACCAGGTTTAAACCAGGACTAAACCAAGACTGAACCAAGACAAAACCAGGACTGGACCAGGTCCCCACTCCCCCTGGTCCTCAATTACACTGGCACCCCAATCTCCGGTCACCTGGTTTAGACCTAGTTCAGTCCTGGTTCAGTCCTGGTTCAGTCCTGGTTTAGACCTGGTTTAGACCTGGTTAAAATCTCTTGATATAGTATTTTCGCAGAATTCATCTCAAGGTTTGATATTTATTGCGATATTTTGTGGAGGCTAACAACACTGTGAATATGCTACTTTTTTAAATACCTTGAACAGCCTTTGGTTCTGTCATAATCTAAAGATAAGATATGAAAGTGGTTGATAACAGTTTATTTCTTCATGTAGTCTGCACTGAAACGGAGAAAAGGACCATGGCCTATGTAGTTCCCTTTGTTTTTTGCTGCACCATAACTATTAATTTGATATATTGACGTGGATGTTGTGAGATTTTGACGATACAATATCAAATTTCAGTTATTGCTACATCCCTAGTATCTTGTAAACAAACGGAGAAAGGATTGATTTTAACGACAGGTGCAGAAAACCATTACAATGCGGTGAGTCCAAGCTCCTGTCTGGCCTGGCCCTGTCACAGCCCCTGTCACAGCCCTAGCCCCGCTCTGACGACTGAAGGCTGAGCAGGAGCTAGAGGTGCTTGAGGAGAAAATTGCAGCAGCTCACAGCGCCGGAGTGAAATAGCATTTTGTCTCACTCAAGATGGATTCCACAGCCAGATTTCAGACCAGCAGAACACAATCAAAATGGAGAAGGCCGAGTAAAGCAGGGCTTTGGGGAGTGGCCACTGCTGGACTCATACGAGAGATAGTGTTTGTGCTGTGAAAAGGTTTTGCGTGCTTTTTTTATCTAACATTATGTGGATCCATAACACTTTATAATAACTAAATCTTTATTAACCTTGATAAAACATGAACAAAGGCTAAATTCATAATAGTGTTGTCATAATGCTAAAATTTCAAACTCAATTTCAATACTAAGGAATACTCAATAGAGATTCCAATACCATGATGATACAAAAAAAAAAAACACTCGTTATTTAAGTAATCAACTATTTTCCACATTAAATCATAGTACTTTACATTATATTATCACGTGGTCTTATATCTGTGTAATCCCTAGAGGCGCCGCTACTTTCAGGCAAAAGAAGGAAGCCTCATTGTTAAAAAGCACCATAAAAAAGTGGGAAAAAACAGTGTGATTTCAACATAATCATAGTTGTATGTAATGGATGTAAACAAAAATGTAATTGTATCAGCAAAAAAATAAAACTACTTTCAGCTCTGGTTATCTAGTAGGCTACATAACTAATAAGACAAGTTTCCACCATAATTCAAATAAATAAAGATGTACATATCTCAAGAACAATGGGGAAAAAAACAAACAAAAAGACTCAAATTTGCCTAGGAGCCCCAAATTGCTAACTCAGCCACTGCTAATCCCTCAGTCATTATGTAGGTGCCATAGTGGTCCATGGTCGCACATGATGAACACACAAGTCCTGGACATTAAGGAAGAGTTTTCTCTCCAACAGAAAACACTCTGTTCCACCTACAATACAGGTGTTATACAGGTGTTGTAATATTTGGTTTTTAAACAAGAATAAAAACAAACAACAAACAAAACAAACCGCTTTGTGACATCACAAGGTGGAACAGAGCATTTTGAGCCCCGGAGATGTAGACAGATTAATAGTAAAGGGTTACTCAAACATGTGTGAATGAAATAAAATACAACTCCAGGCCCATTTTTGATGAAGTAACATTATAACATGGCTTAAAGCTCACAAGAGTATAAGAGTACAAGGGTGCCCGTGTGAGGCATGTTGCCCCCGGGCCCCCAAATTTTTATTGACAGCCCTGTATAGGACCTTTAACTATGAATAAGTGTTTTTTTTTCTGCACAATCACGTTGCAAAATACAGATAATCTTTGGCTGTTATTGCGATTATACAAAATGTAACATGAGCAATTAATGTGAATTTTGATAAGCCATAAACCTGTAGATTACGCCTATGTACTTCTTCAGGTCTGAACATAAACCACAGCCCTGCTTTAAAGCCAGTGTGCCTGCAGCTCCTCTCACTGTGATCCATGCTTCTGGCTGGTCTAGCCTGTGTACCAGTCAGACCCTTGGAGCTTGCAGAATGTGTTTGTGTTTTATCTAGGTCAGTGCTTACAACAGCTGTGCATTATTTTCCCTCCTCTCTCTCCTCTACCTCCTCTTCCTTTTGCATACCTAATCACCAAATTGCATATGTAACATCCCCCATCTTTCTTTCTATAACTCTCTAGGGGAATTTTAAATCATGTTGAGTTGTAGTAGGGCTGAACAACTTAGAATAGCAATAGCAAAAGCAATAGAAGTTTAATAGCAATTTGTTGATGATTATTGAAATTGTGACTAGATTTGCAAATTATGTTTTAGGGTTCTGTTCCAAATTCACATTTCCAGAAAAACTGACAAAAACACAGAAATATAAACTTGTAAACTAATACAAGAATCACATTTTAGAACATGTCTCAAGTTCTGTGTAATTTTTACTGCCTTAAAACATGAAAAACAAAACTAGTTAAGTTTTTAAATGCTTTGCTGTGGTCCAAAGTTATTCCTCACTTGCCTTCTGTATTCTGGGCATCCTAATTATTCACCATGATGAGTTTATAAGAGCTCTTCACAACTTTCAGAGACCAGAGCAGGGTTTGCCATCAATAAAGTGTTTTATAATTAAAAGCTGGCAGCACACAGGACTTATTTTGACCTCAAGAGCTGTTTATATGTCCGTATTGGGGCAAGGGAATTTGTTACAATGGTTAGTATGCCTTTTAAAATATTTTTATTAGAATGTGTAGAATGTGAAGGGGGTTTGAGAGTGTAAATTTACACTTTTTCCTCCTCCTTTTTTGAGCATAATTGTAACGCAGCACACTATATCCAATAATAATCTTATGTTATCATCATAATTTTTCGTGTTGCTCAAATAAAGTTAATTAGGGAGGATGTTTGGGAAATTAGTTGGACACAGTAGCTCACACATCACAATATATTATAATAATAAAGTGGCAATAAAAATAGCAAGAGACTTGTGTCAGTAAGATACAGTTATATAAATGCATAAGAGTACAAGTAAAGTAAAAAGCAGAAATATATTAATATAAATACAGTATCACAGTTATATACAAGAGGTTGTAAGGAAAACAAGGGAAAAATTATCCAATCCACTCCAATCCACTTTATTTATATAGCACATTTATAAAAAAAACAGTTTCCAAAGTGCTGCACAAATACATACTAAAAGCAACAATAATAATATAAAAATCAAATAAACACTCATTAAACACAGATTAAAATCATATTAGTCCTAAAACAATAAACCAGTAAAATCAAATAAGAGCAAAACCATAAGATAGCAATAAAGAAATAAAAACCCATAAAATACATACAAAATAAATAAATAAATAAAAGACACAGAGGACCACACAACTCACAACTCACTCATATGATGATTGACAGAAACACAGGCTTATCTGTTCCATAAAGGTGAATTATTGTTTTGTTGTTTGTTGAGGAAATTACAGTACTTCAAAAACAGCACCTCATTGCGTAAATTGAAATTACGACCCGATTGCAGTTAATCTTACAGCCCCAACTTGTAGTATTTGACGTAAGATTCCAGACTGTGCCTTTAACGGTAGAGTTTACCTGGAAACAGTGGCCGTCGATGTGGTTGACATAAGTGCCGCATGCAGCCCTACACTGCAGCAGGAGGAGGGAGCTCGCATTATGGTGTTTAGAAAGCGTGATGTGAGGGAACGTGACCTCTATAGCACTGCTGTCAAGTCAAACAGAACAGGGGGGACATGCGCACCTGCTCACATATGCATTTTTAATCTGTTTTGACCCACAGATCAGCAAAACAGATGAAGTCAAACACCAAAAGTAACAAGGTGGTTTTCTTGTAATTGGGTTAGGTTAAAATAGGTGTTTTAGGCTTTTTTTTTCTAGATTACATTTTGTTATTTTGTTCATTGTAAACTGCAGTGTTGTACTAAAATGGCTTAGTAATTAATTTGACTTCCTGTTCAAAACTGCAGAACATATTGGAACCGCCTCTTCACAACAAGCAGGGGGTTTCATATAAGTGTTTTTATGGTTGAAAATTGAGTACATGTATGACTCCAAGTTGGCACTGAAGTGGGCAAAGATAGAGGATAGGGAAAAACAGTTTTTGAGCACCAAGGACAAATATTGCATGAATCAGTCAAAATACAATTCTGAGCAAACTAATCATGAGGATTATAACGTGATTAAAAGCTCCTATAATTTTACATAATGTGTCCGTGTGAAGGTACATTTTATAGTTCCTGTATATTTGTTCGCTGCACCCTTCAGAGCAGCTGGGGCAGAAGCGGCTCTGACCACAGGGCAGCACATGGGGTCAGTCTGGTTCATGGTCACAAGTACCTAGCAGGAGGAAAAGCAGCCACATTTGTGCGGGGCAAGAGTGCTAACCACTTTTCC
The DNA here is from genome assembly GCA_000787155.1 of Scartelaos histophorus. NCBI lineage: Eukaryota > Metazoa > Chordata > Actinopteri > Gobiiformes > Gobiidae > Scartelaos > Scartelaos histophorus. Next base: position 107,862 of record KN510674.1, read on the forward strand.
GATCAGGAGAGGGATGTAATCTGCTTGTCGCTCTGTTTTATTTGTGTTTGTGTTTGTCATGATTTTAATTAGGTCTTGACTTGAAAACATAATGATGAAGTGTTGTGTTAGAACCCAAATGAAGTCCAGTCTATACAAATAAATAAGCTAACCAACTATCCAAATAAAAAGTTTGCATGCAAGTACTTCTTCTGACCCTGGCCCCCATTGACTTACATTGGAATATTGTCTGTAACTGCTGTATTGAGCCTTGTCATTTTGATCCTAAAATATTCATATTAACCCGCTCTACATGATCCTGCTGTTTTTATTTTGCAATTTTATCCCTTTAAAAAATCCTATTCCAAATATTGAGCCAGGCTTGTGTAAGCGCTAGCATCACGAGCTTCATTCACACTCGCTTAGTCCACTTCTTTACACAGTCTAAGGTTCAGATCAGTTTGTAGGACTTACGTTACTTCCCTAGTTACAAATTTTAACCTACCATTTTGTTTCATGTTGGTGTATTTATCCAAGTGTCCAGTTTCCCTTGCGGATCAATAAAGTTATCAAGGGCGCCACTGGTTGCGGTTCAACTTCCAGCCCTGAACATTTGCCTAAGGTC